>PNEQ01075654.1:0-20535 GCA_003012365.1 Medauroidea extradentata
CAAATTGCTAATACTCAATTTGAGCCAACTTTAGCAGCTTAACCACAGTTGAGGTATCACAGCGTATTTCTTCGTGCCTGTTTTGTGTTGCAGCAGCAACACAAGAAAAGTTTGTCGACGTCTTCAACTAAGGTAAGTGCGTAGTATGTCCATTTAACTGCGGTCGGGTAGGCAGGAAACTTTGAAAACAAGAGACGTGGTCGTCTCAGTGTTCTTGAAATACTTATGCAAATGATATATTGATACGTGATAAGCCACTTAGTGTTTAGCAGATGGCTAGTGACAACGCTGCTAATATTTGAAATATACTCCATATTTAAGTATTAATACAACTCCGTTATACATTTACCGAAGAGCGAGAAGATACTGAGGTGCAGCAATGAAATAACATTTGGGATCACTCGGATTCAATTACCTATTCTTGCCATCCTAAATTATGTAGATAGAAGTTTTCCCAACTCAGAATCTGGGATAGTTTCTTACTACAGGTCATAAACTCTGTTCCTCAATATCTCAGTCACAAGTACCAACACCACAGACTCATATGTTAACCAGCACGCATACTAACTACGTGCGCTTTACCGTCGGTAGCTTGGAGCGCGGAGTTAAATTATCGCTACATTTTTTCCTATTTACTTCCGGCTTATTTGTCACATAGACCTAAACATAAGTATTTTGCTCACACTGAGTTACACTGCTGCGCAATTATTTAAAAACCCGCAGATGGATATTGTAAACTATGTAAAGCTGTATTTATTTCCACTCGCTGCTCACAATCGACAACATGGCGGGGTACATGTACTGCTTGATTAGTAACAGTGCATCACAGCATGTCATATACTTAACAAAACTCTTAACACTGACAGTCAAAACCCACGTCAAACCTATGGGCCTGTAAACATGACATTTTACGAATATTATATATATATTACATAGGTAAGCAAACAGAAAAAAAATATTTTTTAGGTATTAACCCTGTCAAATTTACTTTGTGGGCAATATAAAAATATGCTGTTGTCACCACTAAAATATTGTGGCCACCACTAAATCGTTTTGTAGAAACTACAATGTTTCTTTTAGTGCACTAAGAAAGGATTTTCGAAAATCCATTCCCTACATGTTGTTAAATAGGGAATGTAAGTTAGCATCGAAGTTTGCAATTTTTTTATGTTAAAAAATTGGTATTTAGACTTAAGTTTATAGGTAAAATCCAGTTTTTTTTCAGAGCTTTTGTAAATTCAATCATTAAGGCAGTAATTTGATACAGAATATTTGAAAGGGAAGAACTTCATTTCCAAAGTCCGAAATGGGGAAAGTGGATGGCTTCTGAAGAACTTTTAAACGTAAGTATCTAATAAAATTAGGTTTTGACTAATTTAAAGTTTGTTTTAACCAATTGGAAAATTTCATGGATGTACCCAAAAGTGAAAGTACTAAGCACTAAAAGAAACTGGCAGATAAGAAAGGAATTTAGGATTATTTATGTTGACTCACAGCTACTTAATAAAACTCTTACACGCTGTTCAAATAGGGCATGGACAGAGAAGGTTACACAAAACATCTTATAATTTGATAAAAGTACGATGGTTCCTGAAATGTCGCCGGTGTGGAATCCCATTGCGTGCACGATTAGTTTTACGTTATAAAATATCATTTCATATTAATTTTCGTGCAAAAATTTTGCTTTTATTCTTATTATCGTTCAGCACATTTATTGTATTTGTATATTTATTAATACATGATCAATATTCAGCAAAATGATAGGACTACAATTTGTTGTGTACAATAAATAGAACCACCACAACCGAAACACAGACACAGGAAAATATAAATAAAAATTGTTGTTAGAAACACTTACTTAAATATTGTCTTGCCTAGGTATTATTTTTACTTTCTACTTTCGATAATTTTGCTTCATGTTGATGTTGTCATTTATGAAGTGAAATTTTTATTCATTAGAATAACTCTGAAAACGTAATGTGGAAGAAATTACGGAAAGAGTTTTCTTTTAATTTGTGCAAAGCAAGTAAGTAGAGATATGCCACTGCCATACATTGAGCCGAGCTCTTATATTCGAGCACAGAAGGGAAATACATAATACATTAACAGCTAAAACAAGAACGTAAAATCACACTTACCTGTAAATTACATCAAAGTTTGTGAACATCGTTTGCGGCAAAAAAAAGTGTGCTAGTGACGCTTGCTATTGGCTGTTGGTAAGGACGATGCTAAATCTTTAGCATATGTGATAGTGTTCCTTACGTTTTTATCTAATTATTGGTTTTACTAAAATACCTCCATCAGGCATTAGATTCAATCCTTCGAACCTAGCGTTACACGAACTTGGCTGCTCGGCTATCAGTGCAGACATTACAATGCACAGTTTACGTAAGTAATATATAACAATTACATTTATTTCAGATGCATAACTAAATTATTTCATATTCTTTTTATAAAATCATATATTTTTAAACTTCAAATATTTTAGCATAACTATGTATAATTGTTTCATAATTACAATAACACATACGTGTTCAAAAATCCACTCTGTGATACGTATATTGCTACAGGGTCAATGTATCAACATTTGTAAGAAAGTTAATCGTTGTCTACATTCATTGCACAAATTGAAACGCTTTCTACCTGAGAATATAAAAAAGGTACTTATTGAAACTCTTGTATTCCCGCACTTCAACTATTGTGACTTATCGCTAATTGACATGAATGAGGAATATTCTTCAAAGTTACAAAGAATTCAAAATTCCTGCGTTCATTTTATTTTCAATCTAAAACGAAGGGGGCCATATTACACCATATTATGAAATGTTAAATTGGCTACGTTTGAATGAGAAGCGTAAACTTAAATCACTGTTATTGCTACATAGAACTCTGTCTTGCAACCAACCTAAATATTTATATTCGCGTTTCCAGTTAATAGTAAATAAACACAATCGACAAACTAGGTGCACGAATTCCAAAATGTTATCTTTACCAGCCTATAAATCGCAAAATTTTGCCAAATCAATTTGTGTGTTTGTATCTAAAGCGTGGAATTAACTCCCAGCAGAAATAAGAGCAATACCTTCTACATTGGGCTTCCAAAAACATTTAAATATGAAAGTATTTTTTCAAGCAACAGTCGTAACATGAAAATTCTTGTTTCCAAAATTAAGTTTTTCATATTTTTTAAATCATTATTAATAATAAGTTATCTTTTATACTAAACATGTTACTTTATTTTGAACCAGAAGTTTTTACTTTAAAATGTTTGTACTAGATAATATGATATCAGAATTTAAGTGATTAACTTTCCTTTATTTTGTCTTATTTTATATAAAATTTATTTTTTTGTTAAAGCAAATAATTTTCTACAAATAGACATAGTTGCATTTGTAAACGTAAATTGCATCAGTTTGCCAATGTTGATAAGTTTAATTTATTAATAACTTTATAATGTATAATTACCATGGTTAAATGTAAGAAAAGACGTACGCCTTAATTTCGCCATGTAAAACTTAAGACGCAAATAAAATAAATAAAATAAACCACTTTACAAGGATCGTGTGAAGCCACATATTGAATTACAAATAGTTATAAGTTACAAAAAAACTTCACTTCTTTAGGCATCACTACATTCTGAGACATAAATGCAATATATATTTTAATGTAAATTGATTTATATTCATATGAGCAATACATTTTTATACTTCTTTGTGTGATGGTAAAAGGGCTGTGATGTGAGAAAATAATGAACTCAGTGGTGTTATAGAGTGACTGTACATTTGCTAGTTACAGAAACTTTGGGCCAGGACACTGCTACGCCTAGAGCAGACTCTTACAGTAGATATACTAGTAGCAGTGGCAGTCTGGCAGCAGGTAGAGCACGGTAGATCCTCTCAGCTAGAGGCGTGGTATGTAGAGGCAGGGCTAGAGGGGTAGTGGAACATATGGTGCTGACAACCACGTACTGGTGACCTCGCTCCAGTCTGTGGGCAAGACAGACGTCTGCCGGCACGACGAAGCCGGAAATAGACTACGAACATGTTTTATTGCGGCAGAAATAACGAGAGCAGGGAGAAGAAACGTAAACGTGACAGAACGCAGCAATTGTGTTTCTAGATTGAACGGAAATAGAGTGGCAGACAGGCCCGTATACAAGTTGTTCCTCGCACCACAATACTTCCAAGAGACCGACCAACTTCCCCTGGTATTACTTGCTGCACGTTGGACGTTAGACATTGTACTTGCAGCACAACACGCTACGACACGTCGATGTTACTTTTATATTTAATAATATATATTTATAACTACCTAAACATTTCAAGTGCATTGTTTTGTTCATGTCCAAGCCAAAAAATACAACTAAAGCTGAAACTCCATTCCTAAAATTACAAAATACTATTGGCAAAGATGTTATTATGCGAATTAGTCAAATTATATAATTTCACTATCTAATGTAAATACTTGCAGTAATCTTATTTGATTTGTCGCAGAATTGCAACTCAATTTGTGATAAAGAGTACCCAAGAGACAGCCAAGGAACTACTATAATCTCTTTATGATGCTAAAAAAGAAAAGGATATGAAAACTGTCGAGAGTATGTATTTTACTCATTCCAGCAGGAAAGCCACATCTCTTATCCGTAAATCGAACACTTTCATTCCTACCACAGAGAAAGCCCACATCCGTCAATTTGGTATTCATAAGAAATGACCTTGCCTCAACTTCCAGAACAACAATTGACAAGAAATTCAGTAAATTGATTAAGGGTTTGTTCCCGAATTTTTTTTCAGACTGGTGCCAATAACACAAAAATTTTTTTAACCAAAAGTTTTGAAAAAATTTGAGTCAATGTGCAATCACACGTTGCACAATACTGTGGACGCGTTTTTTTTTTAAATAATGTACCATTCGCCAGCAGAAAAATAATTTCCTTCATTTTTGCTTATTTTCACGACGAAAAACGTGGTACTTTGGGTAATGAAATCTAAAGAACTGTTACGTATAATTCTACAAAAAAATTCACCTACAAATTATAACATATAAGTGTCAAAACTGTGCAGCGAAATTTTGATATGAGTATTAGGTAGTAATAAAACAAACTATTTTCGAAATCACTGCAAAACTCCGTAACAAGGCCTTCAGACCAACCTATAGGCTAAGCGTAACACTCAATAACATGCTCCGTATCCATGACTATTGGCGATTTCAGAGGTGGAAGAAGCTTGTACAATATCCTATGTGAGAAAAACTATCGGATTCGATGGAATACATCTAGAAGTGAAGATATTTTGATTAGCGCTTAACCTCCAGATCTTTATTGTTGGTGAAGGGTGGCATGAGGAGAGTATGGAGCAGCGTCGGAATGAAGGGGCGTGGGAATTGAGAGATGCCCTGAAAACCCGCCGACCAGCGCATCGTCCGCCACGATTCCCACATGCGAAAATCCGAGGGCCGACCCCGCCGGGTGTCCAATCAGGATCGCCTTGGTGGGAGGCGAGTAGTCCAGCAACTGCGCTAACAGCGGGCCCAATATATCCAGACATTTTAAAAAACTGTACACCTGCCACATTCTTTCTTCAGCTGCATATTGTAATAAGATATAATACCTCCAAACTTTATGAAGAACCAAAATTATTGCAACGCTGAATATTGGAAAAGATTGAAATCTTCCACACATATACAGATCGATGACACTGCTTACTATTTTACACAAGCTTGAACGTTTAATTCTGAACAGAATAGCAGCATAAATTGAAGCGTTTATTCCTACAGAGTTATCTGGATTCTGACCTTGACGTGACTGTGGCCAAGTCCTCTCCCTTACCACATATGTGGATTATGAGTTTGAAAAGGAAATGAAAAGCGTCTCTGTCTTCCCGGACCTTCCAGCAGCATATAACACGATATGGAGAGAGGGAATGTTAATAACATTGACCAATGCATTCATTTGCATAACAACTGCGTCCTTAATTGATTAAACGCTAAAAAATAGCATTACTTCAAATTGTTACGATCTCACGGTGTGCGAGTTCCATAAACTGAACAATGGATTTCCACAGGGCTTGGTCCTAGATCCCAAGTTGTTTAATATATTCTCGCACGATATACCAAAGTCTGTGTCTCGTAAATTTATACTCTCAGATTAAATTTGTTTAATTGTCCAACAACTGAACTTCACAAAATCCGAAGAAATTTGAAAATTGAAAAGTGACCTGCGAGTAATGGATGGGTAGTTCAGGAGGTGGAAACTTAAACCAAATATACTTGAGACAGATATTGCAAAATCCTCTTTGATCAACATGCAAGTCAAACTCCCATCCAAGCATTATGACTAAAGGTCATATATCAAAATAAAACAGCACTCTAAAATACTTAGGTATTACACTGGAAAGGCCATTTGCCTACCGACACCACCTCCAGAATATAGGTTTTAAATTAAAAAGACGTAATAACCTCCAACAGCAGTTAAAAGGAATTTCATGGGGAGTAGACACAGGTTCGTACAGAACACAAACGCTGGCTTTAGTATACACACCAGCTAAGTACTGTTCTTGTATATGGCTGAACAGCTACTAATTCTAACTTTGTGGATGTTCAACTTCGACATACCATATGAATAATGCATGGTATGTTCCCACATACTCCTGTCCAATGGCTTTCATCATTATTTTCACAACAATACACCACATAAGACTCTTGATCGACTATGATCTAGAATTCAGAATAACGAATCTCTCCTATAGGTGATTCGGGATAAAGTGAGCACTCAAAAAAGCCCTGATTAATTTCTATTTTCAGCCAGTTTATATCTTTCCGCGGTATGTAAACGTAAACATTGCCACGTGCTTTGATTTACATAGGCTTGTACAATGTTTACATCTACATTACACTGGGCTGAAAATGTTATCAACAATATCTACTCATTAAATACACGGATATTGAATAAAATGTATAACCAATAGTAATCTTAGTTATAAATACATGCGCGTTAACGTCTTTTAATACTGGTTTCTGTGCATCGACTCTAATTTATACGACCCGGACTATTGCCGTTACGTATCTCGTAAATATGTACACATGAAAATCGAATTTATAACTCAAAACCGCCACAAAAAAAAAAACACGCCATAATGACACACGCAATTTAAGAATTCAAACCTGTTCAGTTATACTGCCATGAACAACGACGCACTCAACAAAAACAACGTATTTTCTTAGTGTATGAAACAAAAAAAAAATTGCTGTTTCTAAATCAAGATACTCATGTTGGCGATCGTAACACGTAACAACTTACATATTACCAATGAGGAAACTGTCACTTCTAATACTTTTGAATGTGTTTTATCAGAAACCCATATTTATTGCACATTGACAAACACAACAACGCTCTCCTCTTGTACCGTCCGGTACCGTCATTGAACGCTTCCAAGCTAAGTGGCGAAAACCTAATTCTGATGCCACCTGTCGGTGAAATAATTAACTACGTAGTGCGCGTAGCGCTAGACGCCTTTCGCTAACGACTGTTGAATTTGAACGGCCCGGATTAAATCACTTTCTACTGGCGCCGTTTAAGTAAACTTATACAGGCAGTAAGTGTGTCAATATTATCATAAATAAATATTTTAAAGTATATTAAATACGGAGAGGTCGATTCCATTTGATGTTCTTTCAGTAATGTTGTATTTAAATATAAAATACACGGAACTACGTGCGATAATTCGCTGCCAACTGTATAAGCAGTAATGTAACTGTTGGCAATGTTGAATTATATGCAGCAACGCCTAGTGATTTTTTTCAAAGGTTAAATCTTTAGTGTTCACTTTATTCCGAATGACCTATAGTCCGTAATGATGTACAACAGTGTGCCACACCCCGACTGAAATCTACATAGAGAACAGCAATAAATCTGTCGTCCAGTGGGTTCGATCCCAAAGCTGCGTGGAAGGCAGAATAGTCATCTTCACCACACCAAAGATTCCTGTAAACTGATAGCCCCTCACTCAAACCCTCGGTGTTCAATTATTCTCGCGCTTCCTATTGTAAACTAAACCGTATACGATGTGGAACTGGAAGAACTGCGAATACTCTTCACAAAGGGGAATGGCAAGATTCTCCTTGCTGCCAACTGCAGTGAAGCAGTCTTCGTGTTTTCTCTGGATCCCAGGTGGAGTTAAATGAAGCCAGCCTCAGAGCAGTTATGTGGTTGGAAAACTTGGTCATCGAAATTTATTTCTTATTTTCTGGTTTTCTTTTTGTTCTCCGTAAATATTTGTTATGTTTATTTGCACATTACACATGAAAAATGTAATTTGATCATCTGAGAAGAATGAAACCCTATATAAGTAAGTTAATTTGTCATACAGTTTTAGCGATAGTATTAAGTCATTTTAAAAGCGTGCGAAAAATTACAATGTAAATAAAAATCCAAACTAGCAGTGAGACATACTGGATGTGTTCAACTGTAGCCACATAATTATTTCAGATATGTGCCGGAATATTCGAGCGACTATTCGCGTATAAGATAATTTATTTACAGCAAAAAAGAAGTGTTAATGATTTTACCATATCCTTCTGCTTAAAATAAAACCCTTTGTTGTTAAATATTTAACCAAATTAACTTAAGAAAACAAGAGATTTTCTCCAATTAGTGGACGTTCCATAAAATTCCTCGATACTTTTAAAAGCATGTACATTTTCAGAAATATCAATTGATCCTCAGCATTTAAAATTGATTAAAGACATAAAACGTTGTGTGTCTCACGATCGAGTACAGTTTATGAATCTTTACTTTTTCCTTCGAAAACCTTTTTTCTAATAATTACCTTCCATAAATCAACTGTACTTTTATAGCTAGAAAACTTGATAGTTGCAATTTTTAAACACTCCGATTGAAAAAAAAAAATTAAATAACACTTTAGTCAAGATGTTAGTGAAGGTGTACATGTCTGCCCTTAAACTTGTAAATAAATGAACTGAATTTCTTTCAACTTACTGCACATAATTTTGGCAAATTATTCATAGTTTATACTACCTACTAAAATGTTTTTAATATCAATCACGTGAATATTTAAGGCGCTATACCATATCGTGGAAGTCATGAGAGTGTAACACCATATAGTGTAAATCAGTCTCCCGATATTCTGGACCCACAGAAAAAAACAGTGTTGCATTTCGAATTTTATGACTAAAATTGCCAAATTAAGCGTGAAGTTAATAGGAATAAGCAATTTTTATTTATTTGACTACACTGGCTAAGAGAAATATTTTCGCAATTAGATCATTGTCTGTTTCAGGTATTGTTTTGATAAATTTTCTATCAAGTTAACTAACCAGTTTCAACCAAACCCAGTTAGTATATATTATTTAACATATTGATAGTAATAATTAAACTTAGCCTCCTTGCGCCACAATGCTGTAAGAAAGCAATCCATAAAAATATGTTTTATATAATACTTTAGAAACTACTCCACTAATTGTTACAAAATATTAACGAAATGCTATATAATGGACTACAATTTGTTCTTACAAATAACACAGATATTTGTGTGTATAATAGCATCTTTTGCACTATTTTAAGTTTGATTAAAAATTTTACTATTTAATTTAAACAATTTTACTAATGAGCGACACATAATAATTATGCAAGTGTTTACAGCTCACGTAATATGTTTTCTAAGCATCCGTAATTCACTCATGTTAAACAGAGTTGTAATAACCTTGAATAAATGGCAGCTATGTATAGAGTTGTACGGCGTGGGCGGGCTGGCACATCAACTGCGTCGTTTAAGAGGGCGGCATAGTAGATGAATGGTGGTGAACCAATAGTGCAGTATGCTCTCTAAGTGAGGCCAGTGCTCTCGTCACTGCGGTATAGAAGAGGGGAGTGAGGGGTTGGCAGATGTGGTCCAGCCATGTTAATAATTGTTTCGTGGCGACCCGTGCCTAGTGCGACCATTAGTGCCCACCACAACGTGTCCTGCACTCTGTATCTGCCTGCGTTGATTGCTTCATGTTCCTGACAATACACACAGCTTACATGCACTATACACTGCCAGCCCATCTCCCACGTTACATACAACAAAACCAGATTTTAATATTTAACACTGCGTTTCTACGCAACGGAAGATACATACATCGTCAAAAAATAACCATTAAGTTATTTTCTTACAATAAATTATTAGGTTTTAAGTGTGTTCGTTGAAGAATAACTTCTGATGTTGCAAGAACAGTATCGAACACATCTGACTGATCTACGCTTAGACCGATAGCTAATTGTGTGACGCATGAAAGCGACACAGTATAGAAGTTTGCTCGTCACTGTACATACACAACATCGCCACTTGTCATTTAATGAATACACGTAGTCTAGAAAAAGTGCAGCGAAGAAAAATATTAGTTCGTGGAATATCCAAGAACTGGAATATATAATTAAATGAAAGCCAATAGAAGCTCACAGGAAGATGTTTCATGCGTTTCAATCAATAGTAATACATCAGATTTGTGAAAGCGTGTGAACTTTTAAAATTCCTTTGCAATGCCCAGTACGTACAATTCTGCAGCATCAAAAATTATCGATATATCTTCTACTTTTCAGCCACGAAATAATGTTTAATTATATTTGGTTTTGCATAACTCAATTATGTCAAAGACTGCGACATAAATTGTCATAATTTGCAGCCTTTTTTTTTTTTTTTTTTTTTTTTTTTTTTTTTTTTTTTTTTTTTTTTTTTTTTTTTTTTTTAGATTTTATAATGCTGATTTTATAAAAAAAATTAAAAGTAGTATTTTAAGGCATAACAAACAAACAACTGTTAAATTTAAGCGCTTTATACTGAGTTTGCGACTTAAATACTTTCAAACTGTGATATGTGTGAAAAATACAAATACAAAAATATTTATTATTTTACGCATTTAAGAAACATAGCGTTGTCCATGCCAATGGCGGAAATCAATAAAAGGACAATTTTAACTGACCGACACTCTGTTTTAACTAAGACAAGACGGAGTTGAGCTTTCAATTATCTTCAATGACTTACAACACTGTTGCCTAAAATACTAGTGAAAATTACACATAACATTACTATCAGGTTTAGTGACGTTTTCTTGCCAACGTATAATCCTTTTCACCAGATTAGGCAAAACTTTATAATTTTAAGAAAATTATGATTTACTGGAGTTTTTGCAAATTTGTAATTCCCAAAGATCTATTACCAAAAATTTAAAAATCCCTACTTCTATAATTACATAAGTATCCTACATCCATTACTGCTGGTTATGCTCAATGAACACAAAATAAATATTTCTCTCACCTGAACGTAACCGTCTAACAATTACATTCAAACAATATAATCTAATAGCTTTAAAATTATTAATATGTACAGTAATGCAAAATAATATTGCAATGATTTACGATAAAAATGTTTCGCATCAAATGTCAGTGATAAATGTTTTCAATACGCGAAAATAGTTCAGTAAAGGAAAATTACACCAAAAAAGTAAAATGTACATAAAACGCTGACTACTAGTGGATTACCAGAACCAAAAAATATAACCCATAAAGAGAAATAATGACTAGAAATAAATACTGGCTTAAAACATAGTACTGTTTTATTTCCGTTTTTCGAGTGCCAAGGTAAAAATTATTCTGATCTCGGGCACCGAAAACTCTCTCCCTCTCTCTCTCCCCTCTACGTGTATAGCCTATATATATATATATATATATATATATATATATATATATATATATTTATTTATTTTTTTATTTATTTATCCGTGTGTGTGTGTGTTCGTGCATGAGCTTGTATGACTTTGATAAATTCAAGATCACTAGCATTCTGCTTTGTAATAACAGCAAATATAATACTTAAATAATTTCCCACCTTTGATATTATTTTTTAAATATATTTTAATATAAGATACTGCTAATTCAAGCCGTTTCAATACATTACATGTACATGTTACTTGGCGATAATTTAGAGGTAATAATTTCGTCTGGTTTCGCTCACTCCTTCAATCATGTTCCTTACATAAACTGAAATAACAAGCTCTTTTCAGACTGACACTATCATATTCACTGTTGCAACTGTCTTGTAAAACACACAGTGAAATCATTTCAATTGCCACAGAAAAATGTTTTTTTTTAATGACTAATTGCAAAGTTACTTTGCCGCAAAAATTATTTTCTTTAAAAGTTGCAGAAACGGTAACAAAAAATGTAATATTGGTAAGGTATGTTTTAATTAAGAGTGTTATTCATTATGTATTACGATTTACTTGTAACTGAAACGAAGAACATAACTGAAAATAAATTAATAACAGTAATTTATAGCTTATCAATGCTTACTTTCAAATAGGGTCATCTTAACAACCGTCTATATTGACAACATGTTCATATAAGCTTATATGGTCACAATTACCAGTAATACTACCTGCCAGAACATTGCCATTTCGTTCCAGGTGATTCTGTGTATTACTTTTGCTACAAAGAAGGTTATGCTATATGCAAAGAAAACTTTCCAAAGTCAACATGTGACACAGAACATACGACTTCCAAATTTTCTTTGCTATAAGTCAAGATTTAATAACCGCTAGCTAAATACATTAGATGCGAAGTTACTTTGCTGTGGTACATATCTAAACATAATTTTGTTGTGGAACAACAGTGTTTTAGTGCGCACATTCTGAAGAAAGCTAGGTGAGTCATATCCAAATTCAAAAACTAATGTTTTTGCAAATGGTCATAGGTACGGTGCTGCAAAATATTTTCTGTACCTATTCCATCCTTTCTATTTTCAAACCCTCCTTAAACAGCCCCTTCCTACTTACCTTCTGGAGGAGTTAGTCTTAAGGGGGTGTGGTTAGGTTTTCGACTTTTTCGTATGTAAATAGCTATAAAATGTAAACTGTTTGAGATATCGACTTGAAATTTGCTACGGGTACTTAACTCATCTATGCCCTGAAACTGGTTTCTCAAATTTTGAAAATTTTTGATTTTTAAGGATTATCCTTTAATTCAGGATGCTTCCTGAATAATTTTTCGCAGCCCATACGTTTTTTGGAGAAAAAAATGTCGGTGAAATTAATTTTTCCAATTTAGTTTAGGGGTCTGTTACTTTAGAACTGTGTGAGCTACGTAGCTGTACTTTGAACTGTAAATTACTTTTACGCATTTCTTTCCGCACTCAGCGATATTTAGATAGAATTCGAAAAACATGTTCTTCGACCCGAAACATTCCCTATATGTGTTCAAAACTCAAACGTATTTTTTTCGCGTTTCCTTTTTACATACGTGTATCAAATTCCGTTCACATATATGAAATCGTTCAGAAGTAGTTACGAATTATTTATTATTTTTTTGTCTATGTTCCACAGGCCCTCGCACAATTGACAGTAGGCTCTCTCACCATAGGCCGCAGGCCCTCGCGTCGTGTGCCTCAGGCCCTCGCGCCGTGCACCGCAGGCCCTCGCACTGTGTGCCGCAGGCCCTTGCACTGAGGGACGCAGGCCCTCGAACATTGGGCCGCCGGCTCATTCACCCAGCCCGAAGTACCGAGAAGCCATATCGAATAGGACGGAAACCCCATTAACATCCGCTAGAAGTATCACGTGAGTCTCGAGGGCCCGGTACCTGGTGTGGTATTGATGACTGTAAGAGGCCTTTTCGACGAAAAGAATGTGAAGTTGTGTTGCGAAGGGTATTATAATAACTACGAAATATTTTGATATATCTCTTAGTGCTTTGAATGACAAAAAAAAAAAAAATTAGCTGACTGCACATCTGCTACAAAATTTATGATCTGGTCAGTCTTCTTCTTCTTTATAAATGGGTCGCCATATTGGGCTGGTATTCTTTCTACTCATGCGATAAAACTGTCATTGTGGCTCCCACGTGTAGCACTTTTCTAATTAGCTTATTTCTTGTAACTATGTCATGGTAGAGAAGTATATCTGGTCCGGCTGACGTCATTGTCCTAAACTTCATGGTTGGTGTGGGTACAGCGAGTTTCAGGTCGGAGCTAGGACTCTGTCATGCGTGCTCTACTATTGTTGCAGTACGTTGGGAATGGACATCTAGCACTGTTATTGTATTAATGTTCAGTAAAAACACTTTCTTTGCCACAATAAAATTTTGTCTTATTATGAACCATTACAAAATAACATTGCCGCACAGTTTGATCTAAAGACAACTTGCCTTACAGAAACGCAAATATAAAAAACAATTATTTTTTGGGTCATATTTTGTCCTTAAAAAGTGTTCTTTGAAAATAATGCCAGATTTATTGTAAAAAGTTTTTTTTTCACCATAAATATTGTGTTAAAAAAATACCAAAACTATTTTAACCACAAAGAATTCAAATATATTATCTTTAACATCACGGAATACTTGTAACCATTAATGTAACGTTTAAACGAAAATGTTTTTAGCCACACTGTAACTTCGCAGCGGCTCATATTCAATCAAAACATTTAGTTGTGGTAACGGTAATTATTTTTACTGTATTGTGTTATTGGACTTAATACACTTTGTATAGCTCTCAACTGCATAGTTAAATATTGTAGGACTTTGCCAGTGTACACGTCACTAAAGATATTCTGCATCCAACGCCTAACGTGAACGATTTAAGGTGATTATTACTTTTCAATACCATTTTTAAAAGTCTGCTAAGTAATTTTCGTGGTAACTATAACATCTAAGATTCCTGTAAGAAATTGCGATACTAGTATAAAGCATGAGGTTTATCTGCATATATTTATATGTCCTGAAAACCTTCACGAATATAATGTTATATTTTACTCTGAAGTTAGGGATATATTTTGGTGACAGACTGCTTTAACTAGAACGATGGCAAACGATTTAACAAGCAATATAACTCAACATCACTACTCGTACACCCTATGTATCTCTATCTTTATGTGTCTTTATCCCACTATATCTGCTTACTGGGACTTTACAACAAGTAGATTTTGTAAATGCTATTACAACTTCATAACAAGGTGCAGTATGTCAGGATGTTATTTCTACACTTTGAAATGTATAGGCTTCTTCTGAAGAATCAACAACCTTTATCGAAATATGGTTGATAAATATTTTTGCGCAAATAATTTGTGTGCCAATATAGTTATCCTGCACTAATCATCACACATTTAAAAGGTAAACTATCAAGCAAGCAATCATACTTGCTTAAAGTGATTACTTCCAATGGGCCTTCGTTACAAATGTTATTGAGAATATATGCGTAATCAAACACGGGAAAACTAGTACATGAGAGATGTCCTTTTAAATTTGGAGGTGATTTGAGGTAATTACAGCCATTAGAAAATTTTACATTTGAAGAGCCCTCGAAAAGGGTTCGTCACAACATGGCTGTCGCTGTGACGACATGGGAAGGTTAATAGGCATAACACGCGCATATGGGGTTACGAAAATCCCCACAGTGTTCGCAACATGTCAGAGACAGCGCAAAGGTGAATGTTTGGTTTACGCTGATGAAAGACCACATTATTGGACCATTTCTCTTTATCGAGCCAACAGTAACAGGCGCCATTTAGCTCGACGTGCTTGAGTAATTTGCTATTTCTCAACTCCTTTCCCTTCAACCACAAGTGATTTTCCAGCAGCATGGTGCACCCCCGCACTTGAGTTTGCATATTCGAGACTTCCTGGACCGAATATTTCCACAGCGATGGATAGGACGTGATGGACCAACCAAGTGGCCACCACGATCTCCAGACATTACTCCTCTTGGCCTCTTTCTGTGGTGTTATGTTAAAGACATTGTGTACGCCTCACCTGTTCATAACATTGGTGATCTCCGCAGACGGAATGTGGATGCAATAGGCTCCATCACCCAGACTTGCTTGGGCGCATATGGTCTGAGATAAAGTATAGTCTAGACATTTTGAGGGTTATGAAAGGGGCCCACGTAGAAGTTCACTGATTTTTTGTACATAACTTGTTGAGTTTCTTTACATTTCGCCGCAAACAGCATGCTGCTGTGTCCAATAGTTTATTTTTAATTTTAAATCAGAGAGGTTTCATGTGTTCACCCCATACTTCATTTTACACAACTTTTAAAAGTTTAAGGAATTTCGACAGACACTTCTTAATTGTTTAGTTCAATATGATGCATTTTATTTGAGTGTGAAATAAACAGTCAAGAATAATAAATGCTGACTTAAATATTTTGAAAATTATAATTATTTTTGAGGTGTGGATTTCCTGTGAGTGTGTCAGCCACATTAGATAGGCGAGATTCAATATACTATAAACATATGTTTTATTTTAAAATACGTTATTTATCTTGAAAAAAGCTATATATAACAACTTTAAATGTTGCTCATTACTAATGCAATTGATTAAATTATTGAGGTTAATGTAAATAGGAATAATTATTATCTTCAGAAAATATTTTACCAAAGGGAAAAAGTAGGAAATAATTCCAGCGAAATATGCCACTTCAATTTTTAATTCGTTTAGATATTTTGTGAAGCGGTGAAACAAAAAACCTATTGCAATTTCGCCCGCAAATTTGTCATTCAGACAATTTCCAGCAGCGGGAGCGACCACATAGCCATGTAGAGCGCGGGCCAGCGCATTATGCGGGTTTCATCTCGCATTCAATAATTCAGATAACAAAAGACAGCAGCGGCAAATCAACATTCGAATGCAAATGATAAACACAATGGACCGGCGCATGCGAGATGGATGACACGGCGGAAGGCGGCTCCTCTGTGGTGCAACATTCGAAATGCTAATTACTTTGTTTATAATGAAATTTTCAACGGTCGAACTATCCCCTTCACCACCCCAATCCACGTGACCCAGCGCTATCGCGATGCCGCGCCAGCCAATGTGGAAAATTGATTCGCAACCACTCGTCCGCGCACTTGCTGCCTACAAAGTCACTTAGCCTCGCACATGATATTATCTCAGTTTGGTACACGCGTTCTATGAACAGTTCCCGTGTCACGTGAAAGCCAAGTCTGATCAATGGCATTGCCTTCTCTGCAAGGATAAGATATCGTTACCTTTGAACAAGCTCACCCATGGTTACTGGTCAGACCCAGTTTGTTTCTGCTTGTCAGCGTGAGTCGCGAGCTGACATTGTCTCTGATACTTCCTTCAGAAGGAATTGCTCACACCTGAATTTGGGAGAAGTCATAGTTGACAGAAACTTATTTCGTTACAAGCGTACAAATATAGCAACCACCCCATAGCTGTACTTTCAGCAGAGAATCGAGATGACTTCTAATGTATTCAACGATCCGCTTAACTGAATTACACACTGACCAACTGACGTGAAGAAATTTTACCTTAACAACTTCCAGCATTTCAGATAACTTATTTGGTGAATGTTAATATTTCTTTGATATTCACGTCGGCGGAAGGATTAAGTACGAGGGTTGAGCAAGATGCCAAGGAAACTAATAATGATCTTCCAAAAATTACCCTCCGCAGAGAATTAACGTTTCCACTGTGTGTAGAAGTAGGTAAGTATGAAACGTGACACAACTTACGGGTTATGGGTGCAATGTTGTCTGTTGAGAAGGTAATGTAAGTGGGTTTAACGTCTTGTCAGCAGCGAGGTTATTAAAAACAGTGACAGACTTGGTACAATGACCGAAACTGAAAGAAGAGTCGACCGTAGTCTATATTAAGGCATTTGCCTGGAGCGATCTCGGGAGTCAATGTCTGTCGAGGAGCAAAGATTATTATTACAGTAACAAAATACTGTTAATTAATTAAATTTATTGTACGTTCAGACTGCTTTTGTACGTGTTTGAACTAGTGCGCACAGAACAAGTGCGTTCTTTTTAACACGTGTCGAATACAGACTGTTCGAGTACAGAACAACACAGTGATTATAAGTGGCACTATTGTTACTTTTTAACAGAAAATATTACATTAATACCCTATGTAGTGTCTTATTTGTCACACACTCTGAAATTTTTGTATTCTATTTCCTGTGATTGGTCATGTTTGAAGACAGCAAATTTTTGCAATGTCTCCTAAATAAACATGTATATTTGTTTTCACTAGAGCCCATGGATAAAAACCCAAGCTCCATTTTGTAATGGAATGAGTTGGACAGGTTGAGACCGTTATGATACAGAGTAAAGAAGACTGGTCGATGGGAATGTGCGACAAGTACTCGTAGCTACAAACCTGTGCCGGCCTGTTAGTTGATTGTTGTAGCATGTGGCGCGCGATGTATGGGTGGTTTGGGATAAAGTGAGCACTCAAACAAGCCCTGATTAGTATCTATTTTCTGCCTGTTTATATCTTTCTACAGCATGTAAACATAAACATTGCCACGCGCTTTTATCTATATATACTTGTAGAATGTTTACATTTGCATTACACTGCTCTGATAAATGTTATCTACCATATATACTCATTAAATGAACGGGTGATTTATATATGTTACACTCATTATTAATCTTATTTCTAAATACCTGCGAATTAACGTTTTTTTGCACTGTTTTCTCTGCTTCGACTTTAATTGGTTACGACACACACTGTCGTCGTTACTATCTCGTAAATGCATGCATAGTATATTGATTTGTTATTCAAAACCATCACTGTAAACACACACGACACAAGCAATTCAACAATTCAAGTTCCATTTAGCATACTGCCATGAACAACGACGACGCAATTAACAAAACAGTAAATAACGTATTTTCTTAATGTGTGAAACATTAAAAAAGGCTAAGTTATTTCTTATTCCTTATGCTCAGGCTGGCGAGCGTAAATGTGTTCATCAGAAACCCATATTTATTACACAACGAACGAACACTCTCACTCATGACTCAACTCGCCTTCAAGCGAGCGAAGCAGGAAAACGTAACTCTGGTGCCACCTGTCGGTGGAATTTTGAACTACGTCTATGGCGCGAGCTTTAGCGGCAACCTGTCAACGGCAGTGAATTCAGCGGGTGGTTGCATCACTTCGTGGAGGCGCGCTAATCAAGTCAAAATAAAACAGTCAATAGGTATATCAAAAAGGTCAGAAATAAATATTTCGAAGTTTATGGTATACAGAGAGGTCGATTGCATTTGATATTCTTTCACTAATGATGTATTCAAATAAGGAAATACACGGAACTAAATGCAATGATTCGCTACCAACCATACAGACAATAATGTAACTATTGTTAATGTTTAATATGCAGTAACTGCTAGTGATTTTTTCAAAGGTTAAATCTTTAGTGCTCACTTTATTGCGAATGACCTATATAGATGACACGATGCAGACGATGTGAACTAACAACCCGAGTGGCATTCCCGTACTACTGGGTCAGAAGCTACAACTGTTCTCTTTCTGCCAGTTTATGAGTAGATATATATTTAAGAACTATTGTTACTTCAGACAGGAACAATATCACTGGGGAAATATGGATCATTAACTAGCAAAGTTCTGTTGATACCGGGACAACAACCGTATGAACGATGCAGGGGTAAAATAATATTATCAATACTCTGACGTGTAGAGAAAACCCGGTTTTTATTTTTGAAATAAATAAAACAACTACAACCAAGCTGTATACTTTTTGTGTGAATTAAAAAAAAATGTTTCTAAAGCGTTATCTATCTTCACAACTCCAAATACTTAGCGGTACTTAAATCATGCATAATGTATCAATATACTTAAAAATACAAGAGGTTCAGAAATTTTGTTTGAAAATTTACACATGAAAAACAGAAAATTATTAAAGTAGCATACAAAAATGTGATAGAGATGATTGAAATCTGAACATCTGAAAGTTTTGTTTAGCATGTTAAGTGTGATTTTAAGGTTACAGTGTAGTATTATAGTAAACTGGTAACAGTTGAAAAATGTGTAGAAGTACTATGTTTCATCAAAACAAAATCTAAAAACCTCAAGTGAAAAGAAGTTCCGCACACATTACAAGAAAACACCGCCATCTCTGCCGGCAATACGAAAGTGATACGCCAACTTAAAGAAAATTGGAACTTTGTATATGAAGAATCATGTTGGCCAACCTGGAACCACTGACAAAGACACAGAACGGAGTAGCAAGGCGTATGTGCGGTCAACACAAAATTCTCTTCACAAGACCTCGCAGGATCTGAACGTTCCTCACACGACCATAAACAACGTGATTCTAAAACGTTTCCACCTCAGTCCATATCGACTACAACTGGTGCAGGCCATATCACCGTACGACAAGCTAAAACGTTTAGAGTTTGTCACATATATTCTTACTTGGCCCCCAAGGTCTCCCAAATTCACTCCCCTTTGACATTTTTCCTTTGAGGGTATGTGTGAGAACAAGCTTTCCGAACATCTGTCGATGATGTTGCATGTTTAAAGACCAGAATCATCAATGCTAATCAACCCTAGAAAATTTATGTCACTTCCGTTTCCTGTTATTGATGACAAACTTCCTTTACGCTCTGTATATCTGGAAATAATAGACGATGTATAATATTTGTGTAGTTATCTTGATGCAAAACAAATACGGTTCCGACGTTAATCAATGATCTTCCTAAGCAGATTATTATGAA
>PNEQ01075654.1:20635-69659 GCA_003012365.1 Medauroidea extradentata
CTTCAACATACGTTCAACTTATCAAAAGATTACTGGCTTTTCCTTGTACGTGGAGCTACTGCCCTATTTGATTGAGCCAATAAGAATGCCGCTATTTTAATATTTAATGCATGTTATTGGTCTGCAGACAGCTACGTTGTGTCAGTGTTTTCAAGGCTATGTTGACACAAAACATTTTCGCGATATACCATCATCTCTAATTATGAAGTAATGTGTGCAAAAAAGAACCCATTTCTTCAACACACATGAATACGTTACAAGAGTGAGAAAAAGCTACAAAAACTTGGGCTTCTAGGCAGATAAATATCATCAAGTTATGATTTAGAAACAGGTAAGTAGTGGGATATGTCTATTTAGGAAGCTCAGATTCGTTTCGCCTCAAAGTCGTGGGTTGAATCAAGGTATCATTCTTACAATATTAAACAGCAGTTGAAGAAATGAGTCAGATTGCATGATATATAGTAGGATAGAAAACAAGCCCCTGTTTTGGCACAGTATTTACAGTCCCCTAACCTGGTGTATGGAAAATTATCTATTCCACACAAACATACTGCAGTTTGCTGTGAAAAAAGTTCTACGTTTCACATATTTCCTTAATACACTTCCCAGCGTGTTCGATTGTTGATGTTTTTAAATACTTAGGATCAGAAAATCTAAATTATAATTATTGTAATATTTGTTTCTCGACACACTATCTAATACTTTTTTATTCATTTATACCCAAACGTTATAGTTAAATGACCGACGTCCAATGGAATAAGCTAACTGTATACATGAACCATTGACCAGAAATATTACTTAAAAACCGTCTGCAAAATTACACATTTCCTGATTTTAAAGAATGTAATTTTTTAAACAAGCGTTCTCACTCTCGTAAAAATTATTTTATAAATATTTTTTTTTTTTTTTGCTTCTCATATTTTTACTGAATGCAACATTTGACAAGCAATCGGTGAAATACGCTGCAGCGCATGAAATGAACATTGCGTATGCGTAGGTTTGTGTTTGCGTTATGTATGGCAGAAAATATCGGAGCATTAAATTAACGTCATTCCTAACTCGTATTTTGCCTTTTTACGTGACGTTTAGAAATAACGATATAACCAAAAATAAGCGGGCACATAAAACCTTAATAAAAAGTTTAAGAACATCGACCTGTTACATTAGAGTGTTAAATGTGAAGAAGTGTTGAGATGTTATGGCGTAGTGTCTGCAGTAGGAAATACGACAAAGGTTTGTTGAAATTTGTGCAAGTACAATGCACGTATAGTTGAAAACTATCTTGTCTTGAAGGTCCAATAAAATAATATTTCTTATTGTGACGGCAGTCGTTAAGCTGTGATTGCAGTAGAATATATACATTTTGATAGTTGCCCAGGTAGCTGTGTTTATATTTAAGAGTGGCGGAAAACTATTAACTATCTGAGACGATAAATACTATTAGGGTTTGAAATGTGCTCAGTTTTTCAGTAACCGCCTATAGTAGACTAGTTAGTGATGTTAGTATGCGTGCGAGAGTTGTGGTTGAACTCACCAGCCAGAGAGTGCAGCAACAGACTGAAGACCAGAGCTACCACTGCTAGGCTAGGTCGACGCCTCATCTTACCTGCAGCAAACAAACACAATTTATCAACATTTATACTCACATTATACAAATACCACAAACATTTCTACTCTTTGTTAAGCTGCCTCTCTAAATAGAGTGCGTTTGTGTGTGACAGGTACAAAATCGATGGAGTGCTAAGAGCGCTGCTGACTTGCGAATGTAATGCAATATCTTCTCTCAACTTATGTACATTAGTTTACTAGTATTCTCTTACCCATGGAACCTCAGCGGTGAACATATCATTTCATATACCGAAAGTGTGGTTCAAATTCCACCGCATGCATCTATTTTTGAATTATTAGAATGCGGTTGGTATTATCACAGATACGGCACTCTAAAAAAAATTCCGTCTTTAGCCGTTTTTACGGTTAAAAAATCGTGTTTTAATAAGCGTATTAAAATTTTAAACTATAGAGTCGTAGTGTAAACTGTATGTTCTTCCTTGATGTACAAATATATTGCACGTTACGTAGTATCTTCACAAAAAGAATACTCGCAACTTGCTTGAAGCTCAAGAAGGGGGCCACCTTAAGGAAAGTACCTTTGTTGAACTAATGTTACCACACAGCAAGAAAAAAGAATCAAACAATAGAAGTAATATCCAGCATTATACTTTTTCCATGGCGTCTTATTCATACCGCTGCTTGTATTTTTCGACAGTCGGTTACCAAGTATATTTCCCTAAGGCGCAAGAGAATCAGCAGTTGATACTTATCCTAAACGTAAGCCTTTCACGTATTCACTCCATGTCATCATAGGTTATCTATGGAACACTTACTAGCAACACCTTGTGCGTGGCTAGTAACAACGATCTATGAAGGTAGAGTTCTTGACACTCAGGAATAAAATGTGACTCCTTTTACTGTCGCCAAGTGCTAGTAGTAATTTAGTATAAGATTTGTACTTGTTTTGCGTGTGACTTTGCGCGTATTACATAGAATAAAAGAATTCAAATGTAATTTTGTATTGGTGCACATTTTTTTAAAGAATAAAATGTTGGTTTTTAATCTTTTAGATGTAGACACACATTGCAACGATTCTAAAAATCTTTAGGGCAGGAAATAATAGAGTTTGTTCGAATGTGTTCACTAAAACAATAGTACATAACATTTTTTTTTCACACAACTTATACAAACATTTCCACACATACCAATGCATTTATGGACACGAAACATATATGAACCATATTAACTTACCGTGTTAACATAATTTTATGTAAATAATTGCAACATTTGTAACGTCGACAGGTGTAAACAAGACAAATGGTGCACCAAATGACTACTAGCGCTCGGCGACAAAGAGGAGGTCACTTTCTCTTGCTGGAGAGCATATGTAGTGTCAAGACCTCTTCCTCTTAGATCGTACTAGTAACCAATGAAGGCAAAGATAAGCGGTGCTTGCTTACAACAGCAGTAGCAGTTACGCTTTTCTTACGTAATTTTTGTTTTAAAAGTGCGGAAAATCAACCATACACTTATTTATATGCTTAATATGAATTACAAAATAGAATATATTTATTTATGTTTAAAAAAATCGTAATAAATAAATTAAATATTTAAGATACGTAAGCGGTTGTACAGAACTAATAGTTTATTAGGCAAATCAATATATCTGCCATACGGTTCTTAAGGCTTTAAGTGATTTATGATTTTTGAGAGTTAGTAATCCCTCACATGTATGTATGTAAAACGCTTTTTTGGGAGCAGGTGAAGGAACAGGAGTATTCTGTGTTTCTGACAAACGGGCGCAAGGGAACAGTAAGGGCGACAGTTACACGCACATCAAGTATCACCGCTACGCTCAACAAACTGAATTAAAGCACATAGTTCCCATCATGCCGCATTTTACAAAGCTTCGAGCATTTATTGGCATTGAGGCCTCAACAGAGACCTGTGCCCACCCCTATCATATTGTAGTTTTTATCAAGTTATAACATACAGCAGGTTGGAAAGGAGATTCTAACAAAGTAACAGGGCTTCAAATTAGGCTATTATTTATAGCATGAGTTTTGTTTATTTAAGAATCATTTATAGTCTGGAATGTTTACTCTTTTCCTAAATAAATCTTGTGGACGAGGTCAAAGTTACACAACAAATGTAAACTATTCAAATCTTATGCTTTCTGAATGCCACCCGTTTAAGTTACAATAAAGACAAGATACAGCGTCATCTCTAAGACTTGCATGTTTTCTATTTTAAGGCGCATAAAGACTCGTACTGTCTATCATCATTACTATATTATGCGTAGACATAAAATCATAGACTACGTCAAACAAATTCTGCAGTAAACAGATAATAACATAACTTTTCAACGAAGGTGAACTACTGGCTGCATATGTAGTAAAATGTGTTTTAAACACAGTTACAGAAAAAAGCTCTGGTTATATGTGAAGTGAGCGGGCTCACAAACGTTGTACACAACATGTAACAAACTGTCCATATGAAAGTGTATATTTTTCTGTAAAAGAAGAAAAGACAACTACATTAATACGCAGTTTAGTCCTTATATACGCTGTGTTATTCTTTATGATTGAAGATGAAACCATATTATATTTATGTCTTACTCAATGATAAGGAAATAGTCACGTCGAAAATTGTTTATCTGTGAATTATGGTAATGTTGCGAAAATTTATTTATGTATACATATTTCATAGGATTAATAAATTTTGTTATTATCTGTACATATTGTGCCATAGAATAATGTAACTTTGGATTGAACTACTGGAAATCTGGCTGAGAAAGCGATAGATAGCTTTACCAACGCTACTCCCTAGAATGTTACACTATCGTATAAAGCAAATAATAAATAATGTATGTGTAACAATAAATGTACAGTTTTTAACACGTATGTCATTAGTATCATTTAGGGTGACGTCACCCATTACCACTTACAATTTTCCCGATTTCTCTTAAAAAATATGTGGCATTTTCTTAACTTTCCTCGAAGTGTTTATATTTTCTGAACAGTTTCATAATATACCACTACATCTGCAACATTTAAATTACTGAACGCAAGAAACTCAATGGGCTGTCGCTTCCTCCGCCACCTTGCTAACTTCGCGACATATAGGGAGTTAACATCGCTACACACTGAAGTTAACATAGAGCTGTTTACATTATCTTTGCCTTATCATTATGTTCAGCTATCGATAGCAATGCCGTCTTTTCACACTGACTTCACAGCTACATAAATATAACGCAACCAGTTTGAAGTTAATTAAACTTTAGATTTGACGCGAAAACGTCAGCCAATATGAAAAGACGATGTTTTTTGTTGGCTTAACTCTGTCACTGCCTACGAGATTTCTCGCACCCAGAGTAATGTTTCGATTACGTTCTTGTAACCTGAGTTATTGTTGCAGTGTGGGGAAAACAAAACGTTCGTTAATGTCGTAGCTTTATTCTACAATATTGCTGATACTGTGTTCGTGTTTGTTGAAAGACAATGCTCGTAGACAATTAAGTGCTTCGTTCACTCAAGCCAACTTGTTTATAGCAATCACCAATGTGCTCTTTACACACTTGTTATTTTAGAGTATTGTGCTTTTACATAATTTATGTTGAAAATAGAAAACATAGGGTCTACGTTGATTTATGAGTGACATGATTAGAGCAAAACTATGATTCTGGTTTTAATTTAAGCACGCATGTTTCTTATCTCGTGTAAATTGTATTTATGAGTGCATTGTCTAATATAGCATGCGTAGCTTTGGTTATCAACGAGTCATAAATCAACTCGTAAAACGTTATATTTATCTAAATAACTCAGAGGAAATGTGTTGTGAATACACGTAGCTTTTCTATAATGACCATACAAAAAAATTGAACTAAATGATTTACAAGTTTAATATTCACTTAGGCAGGTGTGATTTGTGTAGACAGCAAACATTAGTGCCAATAGATTAGAAACAGTGCCTTGCCAGCATCACTAAAAACTGTAAACTAAAAGTTTAGTTCTCTCAACTTATGAAATAAATGGAATCCCGGCAGAATCACACTTAAATAAACCACGTGTAGAGTTGTAATGTAGAAATAAACGTGTCAAGAAGAATGAAGTTATATAAGAAGATGTAAACTCTCCAAGCAAGGAAAGAGCAGCGGTGGTCGAGTGGACAGACCATTCGCCTCCCATCAAGGCTATCCGGGCTTCATTCCCGGCGGAGTAGGACCCCGGATTTTCGCCTGAGTGAATCGTGCTGGACGATGCCGTTAGTCGGTGGGTTTTCTCGGAGATCTTTCGTTTCCCCCGCTCCTTCATTCCTGTGCTACTCCATACACACATCATGTCACCCCTCTCCAACGCTAAAGACGTCGATGTTAAGTGCTGATCAAAATCTCTCACTCACTCCAAGCAAGGAAACTATATGGGGTTACTTATTTTACAATTATTTCAACAAGTAACTGAAACAAATACTAGCGAAACTTTTTCGTTATTTATTACGTTAACACTTGTACATGTAAATATTTTGCGGCTCAAATAACATCGTTGCAATGATCGTTAGTCATTTGTAACATATTAAGATTCCGACAAATAGTGGATTTTGTTGTCAACATACCAAATATATTTCCAAGACCAAATAGTAATCTAGACAACACAATATTCTCGACATGTTCATTAGAGGGACTCACTCGACCATTTGTTTATATAACTAGACGATATTTATTCCACGCATTTAACTAAACAAGTACGGTAACATAAACAAAAAAGTCTTGTCGAATATGTCGAAACCTCGAATACATTTGGTAACTAGTTTAAATATCGAACAAATCTGCAATAAATTATTCTGTAAAATTAACGCAAATTTAAACTATCAGGCTCTACATTAACTTCACTATGAAGCGGCCTTTCCGTATCGCATCACTAACTAGGTAGCACCGAATATTAATATGAGAGGTCAACCGACGTTATGTTTTATAAATGTCAGTTTCCCATTATATTATTTAACTGTTTATATTTATTTATTAATCTTGTAACATAGTTCCCGTAGAAACCACATTTTCCCATAAATTGAAAGTTTCTCCTGTTATACCATTCAGGCATGTATCAAATTGATGGTAATACTTAGCATTTTTTAAATTTAAATTATTAAAAATAGTTTTAATGTGTTTTACCTCATGTGGTTTGCGCTTGGTCACACATAAATCTAGTGCCCCGTTCCATTTAAACTCACTTCATTATACATGCACGACTTCACATAACATATTAGGAACTCTCTTCAACTTAACTACAGTTAGAGGCCTAATGAATTAACTATTTACATTTAATGGTGTCATCTTAATATTTTGTCATAGCCTCATACATTAACGTCTGTGTTAAACCTGAAAAAAAAAATACCTGCAAACATTTAAATATTGGTAACTTACACGAAACGTAACAATGGTTTGTGGTCTACATAAATGTCGAGGAAAACATAAGTTCTTAGCTATTATACACAAATACTGTTGCATTAAGCCCATTAAACAGAAGCAGTACTGCTATGTGAATATTAAAAGTATCAGAGTGTTATAAACACGCTCACACTGAAGTTACAAAAGATAGCTAATACTTCACGATTTATAAGTGGTTGGTAGAACTGTCAGTATGTGAGGCGTTAACTATCGTTCACTACATGCCTGCTAGCCACATTCGCGAGAAATGGGCTCAAATGGAGAGAGATATGGCCATAGGCTAGCACAGTCCCGTCCTATCATTGCACTGCCTGGAGGAGCCTCGTTGACTGCGTTCGTAGACTATAGTGTTACATGTTCATTAGCGCGTCATGTTTTTCTATATGCATTGTGCTGAGTTTTGAACTCGCGTCAAACGTCACGTATAACGCCAACGCAAAACAGTTTTACTTGAACACAACTAAAATACCGTGTGCTGGGGAAACATTGCAGAGGAGTAGTGAACAGCCTTTAGCATTGCTTTGAAATTAAAACATTATTAGGTGGCTACTATGTTCTAATATACTTCTTATATACGGTTCGTGCATCTTCGTATTTATCACGTAGGTTCACTTTCAGTAAACGCGTATCTTTTATGAATTTATATGTAACAATATATTCCAATTTCATGAACCGCAAATAACAGATATTTAACAATATCTAAAGTTTACTTACGAAACAACTTTCATATTCTCACAGATAAAATTACACGTTAAATCATATGTTGCTTATTTATTTTAGGTCCACTGTTTCAAGGGCGCGGTCTACATAAATTTTCAACTCATATTTTTATTTTTGCGCCAGATATTTTTTCTTGTTTCAGACATAAATTGAAACTAAAATTTGCTCTTATAAATTTGGTTTAACGCTCGCAGTTTTTGCATAGTGACTCGCAAGCTTCCAAATTTGCATTTTATGATTTTTGCACGCCATTAAAATTAAAACTGAAAAAAAAAAAATATATATACTGAATAAATGTGTTGTAAGCTACATTATCTTCTATATGTAAAAACCTAAAAAACGTATCTAAAAAAATTGAATTTTTTTGTTTAAATTAAAAATTTCAGCATTTTATTTTATTCTTTGTTTTTTATAAGGAGACGTAGTTTACAACATCGTTTGTCAGTGTAATATTTTTCAGTTTTGTTTGTCAGGTGGTTTAAGGGACGTGCAAAAAACTGTAAAACGCAAAATTTGACTTTACGAGTCATTACGTAAAAACTAACTAAGAGGGATAAAAAAATCATAAGAGCAAAATTTAGTATGAATTTATGTATAAAATAAGGAAAAAATATCTGGTACAATAATATAAGTATGACGAAAACTGCCGTGAGTCACACCCGTAAGTTTAACGTTCATTAATTAACTATATTTTGAAATGTGTAAGGTGATATACTAACAAACATATTCTTCGCTTATAAATATTTGAGTCTATATTACAACTTTTTATTTAACTTGCAATGTTTCTATGTTTGTTCGGGTTAAATCTTGCAACTGAATTTTAATGCAGTAATCCTCAAACTATTAAGCTGAAAATTTGCATACACTTTAGTCTGGATCACAATGCATGGTTAGCTAAGGGACGTCATTCTAAATCCAATATGTGGGACCGCCCAAGATGGCGGACCAGTTATTTTTATGCACTACCATGATACGGGTATCATAAGAAAGGTTTGCTGATAGTAATACTAATAAAATGACGTACGCGATCAGCTCTTCCAGGAGATGGCGTATTACTGCCCAGCTAAACGGTGGGACATAGCGAGGTCGCGTCGTAACTAATATCGACTTACACCGTGGGCTATTTACAATGGTGGTGAAAAAAATTCAAAATCAAACCCGGAACTGTGTTTCGTTAGGCACAAGTGAATCGGTCATTTGATAAACTCCACATGTCTAGAACAGTTAGTTTTGAGATATTCAACAAAAACATTTTTAATTGAAATGTATGACATATATAAATATTCAATTTTTTTTGTTAGTTAGGGTAGCAATTCTACAGCTATGTCCTCAAACCACAGACATAAATGTAAAAAATTGGGACCAGAACAGCATTTATTAATCCTTTGGACATGTGGGGTTTCTCAAATAAATTACATAGAAATGGAACACAACGCCCTTTTGGTTTCAAACAGAGTGTTATAATGTAAATAAAATTATCACTTTTTACATACCATGAACTGTAAGATTACAGGCAACAATTAATAAAGCAAAATGTGAGTTTAAGTGATTAAATAATTGCCATGTATGGCAATCATCGCTTACACTGTCAAATTCACACTCCTTTCGAGGAATTGGATAGTTACTCCTCACTGCTCCAAATTTAAAAAAAAATTATAACAATAGAAATGTACAAATGTGTTAAGATGAATTGCTCAATGTCTGCAGCGTCAGTTGTTGGCCACTGAAAAATGCCTGCATAAAAGTCATTTACTATTTCAGGCGAAATAAATCTCTGCAATTTCTGGATGTCTTCGATTTTCTATTTGTTTATTGGCACACAGTTATCTTTGTAAGCTAATTATGTTGGCATGTCTGGCTTAACATTGCACGTAAATACAAACGTATGATCAATGAGTCCATCAAAGTATGATCTAGTTTGAACTGTTCCAATGTGGTTAACGTAATATAAGAATTCCATAAAATGTGAGACATTTATATGTTGTTTCTGATTAGGTGGCACACTGCTTGCATAAGACACTGTTGATATTACCTTTCTTTTATAAAATTGTTGCCACCATTCTTTGAAATGTTTTATGTCTTTCGACTCCACGATAAGCACTGCAAATTTGCCAGTAATGCGTGTAGACTGTGCTACGAGTTCTAAATAGTCTGTCGGTATGTATATCCGATCAAATCTTTTATTATTCCTTTTAATGACACTAAAATCTCTAGCGCAAGGTAAAGAGTGCCCTCTGATCTGGAAGTAATAGTAACCGCCTGAAATCGCCCAGTCTCCACTACAGGCAACAAAAACCTCACTACAGTGTTGCTCTTATTTTGACCCCCTCATCCATAAAAAAACAGATACAGATGTTTCATATTAGGGCTATTTTCATTGTTCATGTAATCTAAAAGAAAGTATCATACCTCATTTGGGAATTTCTTTGCAACACATTCACGGTAGACATATAATTTCCCACGTTGTTTTCAAATGTCATGTATTTCAAACATGTACATGGTAAGCTGAAGCATGTAAAACGCCTCCTTAATCGGAATTTCTCAAACTGACATGTTCATCATGAATCCCATACATATTCCAGCCACTTCATAATCTTCTAAACACTGATGCCTAACTGTCTCTCAACAGCGTTATAAAACTTTTTGGATATTCTTATGTGCTGCACTCTATCGACTGTAGAAACAGTTATTTCAGAAACCCCTAATGTCCAAGACGAAGCATTTATTTGAGAAACCTCTCGTGTCCAGGACATGACGGGTTTCTCAATGAACTGGAATCTTGTAGCATTCGGTTTCTGTGTTATTTGTGTATGGACATATGCTGTTTCAATATGAACTGATGCAACTTGCCTCATTTAATGATCTCTTGTGGATATCTCCATTTTGCCAAAAATTGAACATGTGGGGTTTCTCAAATGAGCGATTCAAGTAAGCTTCAATATGAAATAAGCGGCGAATACCTCCTAACATCCAAATTAAGGTGAGGCCGTGCCGAGGACTGAGTGGCATCAGGGTGTAAACACCACGATGTGAACGTACCACCTCAGCGCACCTGGCCGAACCTTGTTGTATATTTCCTTTTACCCTTTTAAACAAAGCTCTGGGAGGATCGACGGATATTTCTTCGATACTCGAGCGGACCACATGAAAAAATAACTAAAAATAATTAATATTAAAAAAATTCAAAGTAAGCTTTTTATTTAAATGATCTAAAATGAATAAAATTAACTATAATTAAATCCATAAATGTATTACATTACACAATTTATGGGATATGAAAACGTGTCGCTTGTCGCGAGATTTTCCTGCGTGTATAAACAAGAAGACAATATGTAACTTGATATAGACATAAGTATTTCAAAGAAAAGTGAATACGTTTATTTATTAAATAAGAAAATCTCGCGACAAGCTTTTATGTCATATAAAATGCGTAATATATTTAATTGATGGCTTTGATATAATTTCAAGTTTATTTACTCCAAGGTACGTACCCTTATGAATATTTTATAGGGTTAAATGTTACGATGTTGGTCGAGTGTTCAAAACAGGTATTATTTAATTTAATGCAGAAAGGAGAATAATTAAGTATAAAGCAATACAAATAAGAGAATTGTTATGATACATGTAAAATTTTTAATGTGAAAACTTTTCAACACACTCAAATGTGAACATCTATTGGCCCAATAAAACAAATTTTTAATTAATTACAAGTTCTGTTTAGTGTTCAGTTTATAGTGAAAAGCCTACGGTCGTTTAGTTAATTTGCTGGCAGTCGCAATATCAGCATTTCGATGTTCAGTTTCACAGCATCTAGCACGTTGACAGAAGAAACTATATTGGTGACTTCTCTCGGTGTAGTCAGCCGCTGCACCTGTTAGGAAAAAATCATGTCGCTTTTGACTTGTTTCAAAACATTATTTTTGCATTAATATTTCTATATTTTAGAGTGTGATTGCAGGGTTATGATGGCCACAATGAATAATTCACCTCTTCATATTTGCTTGTCGAAAGCCAACGGTAAATATATTTAACCTTCTGCAATACGTTCTGCGCATGCGCATGAACAATCACTTAAAATCCTAGCCCTAAAGTTAAGGTCCCGGCTACACCATAACTAAAATTTAAATTTGCAAAACAGAGTTACGGAATACATATTAAAACCTAAATTTGGTATAGTAGGTATGTATTTTAACTCGTATAAAATACTTAGAAATACTGGCGTATATAACGCATGTTGAGATTTCTTAACCCTCACAGTTGCTTTTAGAATAAAAGTTATGTACTTGCATTAATTTCTTTTTATTTATCGGTTTTTGTATTTCGATTCAATTGTCTGTAACAGGTGCGTTGCTTATCTAACGTTGCAATACCGTAATTTATCGTTTATGAATGTAATAAACGTTTTAGCTAGAAACATCTACAATCGACAAGTAAGAATATCTTGCTGTAATGAGAGTTACGCTCAGTCATCTAACGAGTGGAGATTGTCAGACACGACCATGTAGCGATCATGAACTATGACTGGTTCGAGGAGGAAGACGCGAAGACAGCTGTGAGGACAGGAAATGACGTCAAATGGCAAAGTGCTCTCTTAATGGCGGTGTAAAATCATAAAGGAAAAAGAAACTCATGTCGAGAAAAAGGAAAAAAATTCTTCAACGTTTAATAAAGGATTTGTAGAGAACATTTGTACGTATCGTAGTGGAAATTAGGTGCACTTAGTCTATTAGCACGGAGAGATCTTCGAATAGATATTCATTTGGGTTCAATTTTTCCCAAAAATAAATCAGTATATAAGCGTAGTTACAGGGAATTACAAATCATGTACCGACGTTTGTGTGTATTTTTTGTGCTTATTTGATAATGAACAGGGAAATAAATAACCAATTCAGCAAAAATATACGAATTCTTATGAATATCTGTGTACAATTTATGAGAAAAAATTCAAATAAATGATTATAGGAAGACATGTTGGTTGAATGTATGAAATAACAGAACCGCGATACTCCATTGAAGGTAGTGTAATTAGAGCTGGATGAGCGCCTGGGGTTGCTACGGCTTACTATTGTTCGTTCACTTCCTGTCTCTTGACCTCGAAATGCCAGGTCTTCCTATAGAGACTAGGCTATTAACTCGCGGCTCAGTGCTGAGGAAGATATGTGCAGGGCAGTTGGCAGTCCTGACATTGTTCATTCTACAACACTACACTTGAAACAGCAACTATGAAAACAAACAAGAAACTTTAAGTATCGTAAACGAATGTGGCCCCCCTAACCTCGGTGTATCGAAAATAAAATAACGATTGCTTGTAGTCATAATACTTCTTATATAATCATTCAAGTTTAATACAGTCACTTCCTAGAAAATATACGCTCGTCCATATAAAAGGGCCTCAAACAAAGAAAAACTATAAAAATAGGCGTAAGTACACAAAAAAATATTACAATTCTAATTAATTAAATTTGACAGCAACGACCACTTACGTCACATTTCGTCGTAACACAGAAGATTGCGTGACAAAGCTGTGGACAGATAGATCAGAGACGGTATTGTGTCTGGAGTGATGTGGACAAAATTGACGGCGGTGTTGGCAGCAGTAGGAACATAGGGGACAGGTATGTGCAGGGAAGTCTCTAATAGTCAGAGAATATTCATCAGCAAATGAGAGTGAAAATATTTTGATAGTAATTAATTAGCAGCTAGCTCTTGAGCAGTGATGAAGTGAAATTAGGTTCGCACGGAGCAGAAGCAGGACACAAGAATTTTTTCCGAGAAAACTTGTGAAATATCGGGAGCTATCTAACAGAACATCGAGCGCATGTCGTCATGGTGGGAGACAAGTGGTCTGGCTACGGCATCAACCGTTAGGAGGACAATGTTTCATTGTCATACAGAGAAGAAGTCTTAGAGGCTCAGTTTCCACTAACCAGACGCATGCACAAACATCAGTCTATTGTACTGACTCGTGTACTGTGTACGGCGACTTGAACACTTTTATCAATTGTATTCCTTAGAATGTCGCCTATTCACAACACAAGCTTATCTTTCCTGTCGCGTAGTTTAGTAGCAACGATGTCACAATGTTTGCAGTCTTGAACAGGAATTCTATCGGGACAAAAGTGTGTATAACATTCCAGTGTTGAGAGATACTCCACGATGCATGAAACCAGCGATATGATTATGTGACTAGGACTTACCTAATAATGATCTGAGGTACGTTCAAGAGATGTTCCTGAATTAAGACCTTATCTCACTGCTAAGCTCCTTCAAGCATTTTATGAGCATGATACTGTCTGTTAACAATAGAGCACTGACCCTTCTGTATTACCTTCTTTGACCAGTGTAGTAAGAATAATTGTAACTTCGTAAGTTCAGATATAATACTCCTGAATGAATAATCCTGTGGATGTACAGATACAGCGACTACGATACGATCTTGTACATGTCAATAAAGTCGCAGTTAGAAGAAGAGTGTATCTGCCGCTCTCTGCTCACAGATGCTTCCATAGCTGACACACTCAATCACTTCCACTCATGTTGCCCGTCCTGGTGTACTAAGCGTCTCCTTATCTTCTGTACTTGCTTAGCATACAACATGTTTCATTTTGTCATAAAGCGTATTTTACTCGATCTTGTTCACAGCAGGTCTAACTAAAAATTTCGCTGTAAGGTTTTCTTAGAAAGTATTTGCCTCAAACAAATTTTATTTCTCAAGTAACACTCGTTCATATTCTTGGAAAATATTAATGATTTTTTTTTTTACTATCCCAAGCATGGCAACGACAGCAAAATGAATAGAAATAGATTGTTTACAATGTGAGGATTGTCATAAAAAAACACGAACAGAGCGAAAGCCGAGTTTGTAAAGCTAGTCACACGTTAAAAAGGGGGGGGGGGAGGAGGAGGAGTTTACGCAAAATTGTAATTTTTTCAATAATTTTTATATTTGTATGAAATATGGTTAGTTCTGTAGTCATTTGTTGTGACTATTTTTCACAGCACTGAAAATATTACAACTTTCGTAGTTTTAGTATAATGACAAGACAAAGCCAAAATTTGCATAAAACTGTTTTATACAAGAAACGAAAACCAACTGACTTACAGAAACGTAATAATTACCACTGAAGAACAGTGTCACGAGATACAACTTGACATTTATATAGACACTGGATTGAATTTTTTTTGTATTTAAAAAAATACACAATGTCGACATGTTTTTATTTCGAATTCGGCAATTCATAAAAATACAAAAACATATTCAATGCGATTATTTATTTATGTTACAACGTGACCCGCGATACTGTTCTTCAGTGAGAATTTCTTCATTTCTGTATTTCACTTAGTTTCCGTACCTTGTATAAAACAGTTTTACGTAAATTTTGGCTTTGAACAGTTTTACGTAAATTTTGGCTTTGACTTGCCCTTATACAAAAACTATGAAAGCTATAAAATTTCCATTACCTTGAAACATAGTAACAATGTATGACAATACAACAAAGAAAGTCGCTTACAAATATAAAAATTGACAAAACATTTAAACTTTGTAGGGAGCCACCCCACACCCCTGACATAGAATTAGCAGTTAATTGACTGCGTGTGCTTGCCTTCACATGCGAACAAGAAGGTACTCTAGTGTCGGTGGTAAGTGCACACTCGCAGACACTTACGATGTTAGGATGTGAGTCTCGAGAGAAGAGATATCTTCACATGCGAACAAGAAGGTACTCTAGTGTCGGTGGTAAGTGAACACTCGCAGACACTTACGATGTTAGGATGTGGGACTCGAGAGAAGAGATATCTTCACATGCGAACAAGAAGGTACTCTAGTGTCGGTGGTAAGTGAACACTCGCAGACACTTACGTTGTTAGGATGTGGGTCTCGAGAGAAGAGATATATTCACATGCGAACAAGAAGGTACTCTAGTGTCGGTGGTAAGTGAACAATCGCAGACACTTACGTTGTTAGGATTTGGGTCTCGAGAGAAGAGAAATCTTCACATGCGAACAAGAAGGTACTCTAGTGTCGGTGGTAAGTGAACACTCGCAGACACTTACGTTGTTAGGATGTGGGTCTCGAGAGAAGAGATATCTTCTCATGAGAACAAGAAGGTACTCTAGTGTCGGTGGTAAGTGAACACTCGCAGACATTTACGTTGTTAGGATGTGGGTCTCGAGAGAAGAGATATATTCACATGCGAACAAGAAGGTAGTCTAGTGTAGGTGGTAAGTGAATACTCGCAGACACTTATGTTGTTAGGATGTGTGTTTCGAGAGAAGAGATATCTTCACCTTGGAACAAGAAGGTACTCTAGTGTCGGTGGTAAGTGAACACTCGCAGACACTTACGTTGTTAGGATGTGGGTCTCGAGAGAAGAGATATCTTCACATGCGAACAAGAAGGTACTCTAGTGGCGGTGGTAAGTGACCATTCGCAGACACTTACGATGTTAGGATGTGGGTCTCGAGAGAAGAGATATCTTCACATGCGAACAAGAAGGTAGTCTAGTGTCGGTGGTAGGTGAACACTCGCAGACACTACGTTGTTAGGATGTGGGTTTCGAGGGAAGAGATATCTTCACATGCGAACAAGAAGGTAGTCTAGTGTCGGTGGTAAGTGAACACTCGCAGATACTACGTTGTTAGGATGTGGGTCTCGAGAGAAGAGATATTTACAAACTGTGCTTCTAGCTTTTCAAAACTGCAGCTCACGATACATGATACGTACAATTCTTGTACCAGTTGCTAAAATATAAAATATGAAATTGAACATAGTAATAATAATTAATGTCATACTAGAATTATATCTGAAGGCCATGTACCTCACCCTGAATGATGACTTATTACTGGCGCCTGTAATATTCTGTTTGTCCCCGAGAATGACAGATTGAGGTGCCGGAATACGTCGACCAAACCTAACCGACCAGCGATTTCCTCCGGCAACATTCATCACGTGCTAAGTTGTGAGATGGTATTATGCCGGAAATATAACTGGGATCGCGTTGGTGCGAGGCGAGTGGTGAGAATATTGCGCCAACAGTGACCCGCATACACTGTTGGTGAATATACGGTAATAAAGAGTGCCAACCTGGAGAGATGTACAGTAGTCAAACATTCGAGTGCGATGTTGCCAAGTTACTTTGATTTGACAAACTAATGGTTCTTAACCTTGTACAATATTGATATCGTAAAGTGTGGGTGAATGCATGACGTATTTTGTGACATCATATGTGATAGTCTTCTGAAATCGGCTAATGTTATTTTGTCGCTACTTGGAAAAATTTTAATTTTGTCCGTTTCGATTTAAGTCAAACTTCATTAACGTTGCCGATACACGCCACTACGTACTAACGTCAGGAAACCGTACCGATTGCCGAAATAAGCGTACATCTACACGATTCTCATTAATCGGTACGTCCCATGACGAAGCCGACGACACGTATTCTTTAGGCAGACGCTAACTAAACAAAGCATAGAAAAACACTAGCGAAAATGTCTTGTTCGGCTGCAAATAATTCAATATTTTACGTCAGTAATGCAGTTGCGATTAGTTCCCAGAAAAGATAGATTATCCAATAACTGCTTATTTCGTATTTACAGTTTTTACATAATGACGCGAGAAAGGTAAAATTATACCATTTTCATAGCTTTCCTGACTTAAAACATAAATAAAATGGGTAAAATACTTTTAGCGCATTTTTATTTCACAAAGCGAAAAATAGAATTCCATTATTTCTAACGAATATATTTTGTTGCATTAAAAAATTATTGTGAGCATTACATAAACATCACCGAATACATTGTTTTTTAAATATAAAATTGGGTCAACGAGTGATATTGGACATTTGACTCGAAACATAATGTCATAAGTTCAATGCATTTTATTTTATTTACGAGGGTGAGATAGTATTTTTTAAGAATAAGATTTAAAAATCAACATTTCGTCTTTAATGTGTAGTTGGTCAAAATCTATTAGATTAGTATTAAATATTTATTGGAAGAAAATAGCATTGTAAATAAAGTTGATATATGTTATTTGGAGAAAATACAAATCAATATATACTCTGCTTTCTTACTAAAGAAGAAAGCCTTAATTATCTCCAAATTTGGGAAAAAATTTTTATAGTATTTAAGTACTTGGTACCAACGCACATGTTTTCACAAAGGATAAACGGCTTAAAACCAGTCGTTGCCTGTGTAAAAAGTTCTTAAAATATTCCTCAAAACCAAAATTTAGTCTAATACTGAGAAAAAAGCCATTAGTTGTTGTTTTGAAGAAAGATGTAAAAAAGCAATACCAAATAAATTTAAGATATTTGAATGGTACAATAAAAACAATACATTGAAATTATTTACAAAAAGGAGTGTGTGTTAAGAAACAAGAAACTTTTTGCTCTCCTGTAAAACTTGATCTCTAGGAGTTAAGGCTTTCTCCTTACTAGGGTAGTATACTTCTGGACAGACTTGTCGTCACAAAGTTCTGTGGAAAGTATTTGCAAAGGCATTACCATGACGTACTCATTGGAGAATGTAATGAGACATTGCCGTATGAAATTCGACATCATCGTGTTCTAAGAAATTAAGTTCAGCTATTGAAAACTATGACTGAATTTTAACGCCAGGAAAAATAAACTCTGATGCTTTTTTTTTCAGGCGACTTCAGCATATAATGTCTTCTAGATTGTGCTACCGGCGCCATAGTCTCTACATGGTTAGTTAACCAGATGTTTAAAGGTATTCATTAGCCTATATAAATGAAACGGTTAAAAGTATTTTAATTAAATGAGCCTCTTTTATTGTAAATTCGTCAGTGTGAATGGGCACGTGAGCTGCTCACGAAGTTGGAGTTAATTAATAAAGAACGAGTCTGGCAGGAAAATGTAAATTCAACAAGGTGATTGTCGTTTTCATTATTGTCCTGGTCACAGCTGGCGACAGTTTCGCCCCTTTCTTCCCACCAGCTGTGACGTCAGGAGGGAAGGCGAGGGGTGCCTACCCCCTCACAGCAGACGACACGCGGACCAACAAGCAGGCGTACCAATTCTCTCTCAATGCTGCCACCCTTCCACCGCGACTTTCAAATACACAGCCACAAAGGGCGCAGATGAATGCGGCGAGGCTGAGAACAGCAAGGGCACAAGTACGGCTGGCAAGCTAGGGGAGCTGGTATAGTACCGGGAGATAAGCGGCTCTACTTCTATATGTACTTGTACAGCCAAGCCTATACTACATAACAAAGTCGTCACATGCTGTTTTCTTTAGCGACCTACATGTATTTATCTAAATAATAGTATTTAATTATAATAGGTAACATAGAGTATTCGCCGTTTTTCATATCCAAACCTGCAATTTTTCTTGTCAGATACATAATTTTCTTTTAGACGTCTAACACTCATTGCTAAGAGATGGATGTGATGAGAATATGTATAGTGTCAAGACTGGAACACGAACTAATAAAACTATAAAATAAAGAAAGAACATAGGGCAAGCATCTTGATAAGATTTAACAAACCAAATTAATGTGGTAAAGTCATCCAAGTTAAATGGATGATGGAAGATGGCACAAAACAATATGTACTTGGGAATCACTTGGAAAGTGGCGGCGAGCTAAATCAAAGAGAATATAAAGGTAACAGTAGTTTTAATATATAAATACTAAGAAATAAATGTACTTATATTTCACTACGAATAGTCATTGTTTGGAGCGGACGTGTTGACATAAGTCAGCGTGACGATGCAGGGTAAAGAGAATGAAAGTAAACAACGAGCAAGCATCAAGCGAAGCATATTATTTCGTCTGAAGAGGTAGTCACTTCACAGTGAACTTATAGCTCAATTAGAAACGTAAAAGTGAACGATATCTGTCTGCGACCATCCAAGGATATTTACAGCAGATATGCTGAGGTACTTGTGGGAATCGTTCAAAGCTATCGCGAATAAGTGGGAAGTGAAATAATGTCATTTATTGCCACTTCATTAAACAATTTAAATAAAATGCTGCAGCTTTTCTTTACACACAAGTCTTCAATTAAGTTGTTAACACAATGTTTAAGTTAACATAAGAGTATCTATCTTGAACCATAAGATTCATAACGTATTCTTTATGACGTCCCGATTTGATTAACTTGGATTTGTACAATACATAAACATTATATTTTGGTTAAATGAGAACTTCTTATTTTTTTAATAAAAAAAAGTGTTTCGTGGGGAAATCTTTGGAGAGACACTAACGATAAGCTGCCTGACCAACTTCCTGCCTTCACATTAGTTTTCAAGTCCCTCTATTTTAATTTGTATTTACTTGGCTTACATTGCCACTTTTTACTTATATAGTGTATCTTGTCAAAATACCTTAAACTATCAGGCAAGTAAAAATTCTCAGAATTTTTTAAAAATCTTTCTCAAAAGATGGAATTCACGTACTTGTTCTCAGTCTGCTGTCATATGTCCCTTCTTTATTCAATTTCAACAAAGCTTAGCAAACTTTTTTGCTGATACCTTACTGTTTTCGCAAATTCAACTGTTCACTCGTTTTTTGTGACACTGCAGTATTTACTTGTATTTTAACAGTAACACGTTGGATCATTAGATAACCCAGACGGTTTTTTGCGAGAGCTCGAAAAACGACTAGGATTAAGAACAAGATATTAAGCTATATTATCCAAAATTATTTCCAAAATTTTCATTCCACAAAACACAAGGAAAGCATGGCTGTTTATTTGCACGTGTTTTAAATGCCACTTTTTTCTTTCATTTCGAGACATTTGTTTGGTAACTTTTTATTTAACTATTTCATACCTACTTATTCTATTTGTTCCAGTTCATTCATTATGAAATCAGCTCTTCCTTCAAACACAATTTATTTTTACCATTATAACTTTTATAGATTATTCCCCAATTTACTATTAGGCGATATTTAATTACAAATTACAATTTTCAATATAGCTGATCCACCCGAGTAAGATCTCCAATATATTTCAAGGTTATTCAATGGCAACCTGCTTGATTATTAACATCTTTATAACACGATACCATCTGTTGACATTTTCGTATAGTTGGATGAAATATAGCAATTACTTTGATCAAATACAAGGGTTCTGCTTGGATCTGTTGGATCTGAGGGTAAATGTTGTTCTAAATTCGAAAAGCCGCTATTGTCAAGTACCTTCCAAATATGTCTTCCCAGCGTACCATTGCTCTCCACATTTACGAGTGCTTTTCCCATCATTCAGTTCTTCCTCTTAGTCAGCATTTTTAACACAGTCTCTGGTAGTTTCAACAAACACCCAGGTTCTTTCTCGCGACGTTTTATTCACAGAAAATACAACTAAATGCAGTGACTTGCGTAAACGCAATGAAACGAAACGCAAATTTTGATAAAGCATATTTTTATTGAGAATAAAATGTTGTAAAACACACAAAAAATAGAAAAATTGTGTACACGCTATGTTGAAACTAAGTTCAATTACACATGCGATTGCTTAATTTAGATTTCTTCTGATTTAAATGTCTGCTATTTATGACGAGAATGTTAAGTTAGATATGCATCTACATTATTTCCACCGCTCATTGACCAAGAAACACATCTTGCGCTGAATTCTCTGGGTGTACGAGTTAAAACTGTCGTTACAATTTTATTCGACAAGACTGCGTGCTGAAGTTCAAGTCTTGCTCTTATCGTAATTTTCTCTGTATCTGTTTATTATATTTTTTGATAAAGCAGTCTAGAAATACCGTTCTTATCGATAATGAAGGAGTTGGAAATAGTTGGCTCTATTTACGGTTTGCCTACTGTTTTCGAAGCAGGCCTACAATTCCGTTAATGTATGTAGTGTTTGTTATTTTCGAAGGTAAGCATGTTTGGAGGAAGTGTATTAGTTAAGTAAAAAAGGATTTTTCTTTACCACGCAAAACAGTTGAAGCGGCAGGAAGGCGACAGCCTTAATTCCCTGCCTAGTGTGACGTCATAGGAAGACAATGGCCTACCAAGAGTACTTGGTCTATACAGAGGTGCAGCACTCTAGCGAGTGAAGGACTGAGAGGAGTGTATGGCAGGACGAGGGAGGAGAAGTACGGAACAAGGATTACACCAGATTGCAAAAGAACATCCCAGGAGAGAGCTAGTATGTCCCTGTGTAGAAGCAGCCCGCTAACCCCGCTACTTTATCTGAAAACACTCAGCGATAAGAACAATTTACATTTGCCATGCAGCACAGCAGAAAGGTCGTGAAATTAAAAATTCATGGGAAAAAATTCCCCGGGTCGCTCTCTTGTCGCAGCAGAATAGGTAATGGATAACACTGCGGCCATCTTGCAAGTGCCGCCTCCTAAGGCGTGACACGACGACAAAACAGCTCAGATATTACACGAGTCTTGTCCCTAGTCACCGCCGTCTTCCCCTAGACACTCCTTAGTTCTCCCTAATCATCCGTTAGTTTCTTATTAATATCTTCCTAGTCTTACCCTAGTCCCTCCTCGTCTTCTTCTAGTCACCTCTAAACATCCACTATACACCCACTGGTCCTCCCTAGTCACCACCTTGTCTTTCTCTAGTCGCCCCTTAATATCCAACTAACGTCTTCCTAGTTTTCCCCTTAGTGAACCCCTGGTATTCCACTTGACACCTCGTATTCTCTAGTCACCCTCTTCTCTTTCTCTAGTCACCACGTAGTACTCATTAGCTAGTCACCCTCTGGTTTTACCTTAGACACCCCCGTCTCTTCCTAGCCGTACCTTTGCCAACCCCTAATCTTCCTCTAGATACCACCATGTAACCCTAGTCGCCACTTAGTCTTCCCATTCTCTTCTAAGTCTTCCCCTAATCATCCATATTCTTCCCCTAGTCATCACCTACTTCCTAATAACCACGACCTCTACTCTCACCCAGTGGCAGATTTAAAGGGGGGCGATAGGGGCGATCGCCCTCCCCCTAAACCCGAAAAAAATTCAAAAAATTTAGAGTTTGCACTGTGTACAAATTAAAAATATGAAATAGTTCGCATAGAGACATCAGCAGTATTAAAATGTGTAAAGTATTATGCAAGATTTAAGTTAAATGATCCAGCAAGTACTAACTTTCTAGAAAAAAAAGTGGTGGGTTTCTTCTCTGATTCATCAAAACGCAATTCAGTTCTTAGGCAAACTGTTGGCAGGCAGTTGACTGGATTATGTGAGACAAGGTGGGTTGAAAGCGATGACAGCGTCCTTCAATTCCGACAGTCTTTGCCGAAAATTGCAGATGCCCTGTCGGCTATCTCGGAATGGAGTAATGAAGCTCAAAGTGCTGATATTTGTGAGACTGCATTTTAAGTATGCTTAATATGTATTTCTGATGTACTTGCAGTCACTCTGCCCATCAGCAGATTATTTCAGAAAGAGACTTTGGACATGGTAGTAGCCAAAAACATGCTTAAAAACACTCTTTGCAGTTTAGATGTGAAACAAAGAGATTACCAGATTTGTTTTCATAATTTGATGGTTGAGGTCGAAGCTTTGCTGTTGGCTTAGGGACACAACTGAAAATGCCCAGAATAGCCAAAAGACAACACTGACCAAATATTTCTACAGGAGGTGACATAGAAACATACTTTAGAGTAACTTTGTTCATCCCTTCCAACGACAACATTGTCGAAGATCTCAAATCAAGTCTCTCGCCCATGACACTATAGCTGTACAGTCTAGGATTGTGTATTCCGTCTGTTTTAATAGACAAGAGTGTTAATTCGGAAGAGTTTTTTTTTCGGGACGTTTTGAATATTGTTCAATACCACCACGGATTTCTAGGATGCAAAAATAGGTAGCAAGACAAGTCCTAGACAGTGAGCTGCAGTTATGGCAGTTACAGTTACGTCAGGAACGTGTTCAAGGATGTCGTCCAACAACAAGAGCGATGGATGCATATCTGAACTGTAACAGGGACGTGTTTCCAACTATTAAAACACTACTTTTGGTGCTGGTTATATTACCAGATAGTGTGGCTAGTGCAGATCCATCTTGTTCTACATTAATACTCTTGAAGTCGTGGCTGCGTTCACGGATGGATGAGGAGAGTCTGAATGGCCTAGCGTTACTGAATATACATAGTGATATTGATGTCAAAATAGGAAACATTATTGACCGTTTTGCCAAATCAGGTAATCGCCGTCTAGATTTTGTAATTTAATGTAAGTTTCTCGTATTGTTTAATCCTTATGAACATTTTATAGCATATAGTGAAGTAACTCATTAATAATTTATTTCATGTTGGATACTTTAAAAAAGTGCAAATTACTGAATAATCTCATGAGATTTTGCAGTGTTTGTGAGCTCTATATATATTCCTCTATGTCAGTTTAATTTTTACTTGTAATGTCTTCTTAGAGATGTGTAGAATCCATGCTTTAAACATTTAAACATTTATTTTATTATACGGTGCTAGAAAACTTTTATAATACATTTTAATGTTTCTTTAAGAGTACTGCAAAGAAAACAGAATTTATTGATTCGTTTGTATGATACTGCTCTTTATTTGATATGTTTTGAATTTTTTTTTTCTGTTAAAACTGTTGTGAAAATGTATTGCTGTTCTTTTATTACCGGTTACCGTGTCTAAAATAACTCTTATGGGTAATTTTTAACTAAATCTGTCAAGAAACACAACACACTGTGAAACTGACGAAACTATTTCATCTAAAGATAACATGTCTACTGGTCACGAAAAATGTAGCTTGTTTTCAGTAGAAACTGTGTACTTTCCTCCCCCATGTAATTACTCGTCTATTTGTTTTACGATTTTGCGAAGGAGAAGTTATGTTGCCAACACTAACAGCGTATCGGTATTACATAATACAGTATACTGTATTTAAGGTTCGAATACATTTTTGTCTGTCTAATTTTGGTTCGTATTAACAGTGCGAATAACTGCAACAGTTAGCCACGATAGGAACTCATTTGTAAAAGTGTTTTTTTGCTACGGTAATCTGTCATCTTTTGTTCTACCCAGGGATGTAACCAGGAGGTAGGTTCATGTAGACGCCTATTAAAGTACTATTTTTGTTCAATTCTCCACTGAAACCAATTATATATATATATACATATACACGTACAAATGGTATAGAGATAATAAAACTACTTAAATAGCACCATTTTGCATCTTCAAATCCAAATTTTCTCCGGGGGAGGACCCCCGGGCCACCGCTATATATATATATATATATATATATATATATATATATATATATATATATATATATATATAATTGGCCCTTCTCCTTAAACCTTGGTCTGGATCCACCACTGCAGTACGCTGTGAGAATGACGCTATCTCGTACTGTTAATATCATCACGCACGTTTATTTTACCACTAGTAAAGTGAAGTGCAGTTTAGCAGGTAACAAGCATTGACGCATGGATAACACGGAACTTGTTAAAACTGTACATGATACTCTTCAGAGTGACCAGTGGTTACCTGCTCCAAGTTACCTGTCCTCACAGCAATATTGGTAGCTGCAACTACGTTTTTTAGGTGACTGTGAGGATTTCATAAGTTCTTCCACTCTTTAACCCGCTACAGAACACATGTTCTATGTTGTATTTTAAATGAAGCTGGGAATTAAAATAACGGCTTTACACAATGACTTCAAGTACTTACATCACCGTTTGAGACTATTTGTTGTTGCTTAAATTAAAATCAGATTTATTTATAATATAATTTTGTTGTTATTTTAAAATCCCCGCGGGAGAAACAATAAAAAATTTGATTCCACGTACCTCAAGACATGACCAGTAGCCAGTTTCTTATTTATCATACGTAAAAACATAGTTTATTTTACTACTTTACTTATTGCAGTTGCCGTAAAAACACATGTTCTAGGAAGATTAATTAAAAAATAATAATTAATTTTTATTAAATACACATAATGCAACTCAAACAATGTTGACCAATTAAACGTGCAGTCTGTCACAACTATGGAAATAAGATTCATATGATACTTATAATTGGAAATGTTGAAATAATTTGAGTGATGGATTGCTAGGGCGGGTAAAAAGGGAGTACTCAGAGGGAACCCACCAGTAAATAGAGTCTTTTATGTTACCTACTTATAAAAATCGTGGTGACGTCACCAGAAATCGAACCTGTATTGGCCGTGGAAGTAGGCGAATGAACTAGTTTTTGTAAAGCCGGCGAACCGAACGTAGGGGAATCTTCTGTGATTTGTTGACTTAGATCCTGAACACCTCAAGTAGGCAACAATAAAATCTGTTCAATCAGTCAAATATTTTATGTAATTATCTGTATTATATATATAATATTTATTATATATAAAGACAATTCTTAATAAAACTCGGCAATATACTAACTGGCAGCTAAAGTAGAACGAACTCAAACTTGTGTGTCTAGAAGCTCGGAAGTTTGAACAGAAGTATATTTGATAACATTGGTAAGCACTAAGAAAAAATTTTCTAAAATTCATCCCCCCCCAAAGGTATTTAAATAGCGTATGAAAATTTGTATGGAAGTTCGTCATTTTTTAATTTACAAGTAAAGAAACTGATGTTAAGGCTTCTGTTTATAAAAATTCGTACGTATAAACTTCTTTAGATATTTGTTGAAGTATTTATTTGTTTACACGGAAGGGTCAAAAAGAGGTCATGAACACAGCACGTTACAAAACTAGCCTTACATTTGAGAAATGTCGGATGGTTCCTAAGATGTTGCCGAAGGAAATATATAAACTATTTAGAGTTAGTTACTGTAGTAACACTGTCATTGATACACAATTCAATATTTCAATATATACTTACGGTTACTTTTTGCAACTTGTTGATGCGCTATTATTGTTACGCCAGCCGATACATATTTCAGTCACAAATATTTTCTTCATTTTTAATGTGTTTCATAGCGAAACCTTTGTTTTCTGCGGTTCTGAGTAAAAAGAACCGTACGTTTTACAGCTAGAAAAATATTTGTATTTAATATGATATATATATATATATATATATATATATATATATATATATATATATAAAATCTGAAATGATAGATTGTCAATATACACGTAGAGTTACTTTTAACAATATTTTCTTCGTTTATGTGAATCTCTTGCACATAACCTTCAGAAAAGTGCGCGCATAACTGAAACCAACATCTCGCGATATAGCAGCTGATTTATGATATTAACCGTATTAATCACGTAGTTATGAATATAATAATGAACGTAGCGGATCACTGGGCAACAGTTAAAGACAGGTGTAAGTTCGTCTGGTATGGCATGCTTTTTCGCAGAGAGAATAAATGATTAAACTCTTAAAAAGTGTGAGCACAAGAGAGAAAACTACGTTCATAAAATAGGACTGCAATAACAGCCTTGATCCAGCATTGATAATCTCTTCTGGTTGTAGTGCATCTGGGTACAGTTTTGTTAATTTACGTATGGTCGAAGTCAAGAAGACGTACAGGGGTTTCTGAGGTTGATGTTTTTGCTGTAATTTTTTACAATGCTAAGCAGCAATTATAATATTTGTTTTCTTAACCTTTTTAATTTTGTACACAAATAGTCTCTTAACGAATGTTAAGAAATTATAAGTTTTTACAGCGATTGTATTTTCACACTTTAGACTGAAAATATTGTTTAGTACTGATCAATAATAATAAATTTTTTTTTTTACCGAAAAACTCGCCATGATGTATTTATTTCATTACAACTCGAAATCATATCTACTGCTTATTTTAGCAACTTCGTGAATTATTTCGTCGCATGGTTTTTCTTATGTGAGCTAATTTACTAGTGTTAGATTTTGTTATGGATAGTTCCATAGAAATCACTACGCGAAAACTATATGCTATTTTATGTAACGAAATATTTTCAGAAAGATTATATAGGATATGAATAGCCTTCAGTAAATCTGTAAAACTATCAGTTTATATTTACGTCATGACTAGTTAAAATTAATCAGGCAAAATGCGAGGTTTACAGCAGGGTTTCATTGCAGCATAAGCCGATGAGTTAACGACACGTTTAGGTTTCTTCGACAGTAAGAAAGAAAAGAATTGTTTGTTTTCGCATTTCAAATATCTCTTATTCAACCAATTATTCCGTAACAGTAAAAATTTTCTGGTTTGGCCAACACGTGCAAGTGTTCGCCGAAGGAAAATTGCTTATTTTTCAAGCATATGTTTGTTTAAACGTTTGTGGCCAAACTCAAGTGGAGACATGTTATTAAACAGCTGTGTGTCAATTAAGACTAAAAAGCGACCTGAAAACCCAAAATATTTCCGTTAGTAATTATGTGAATGTTGTAGCGAGAAGATGGGAGAGTTATGGCATAACATAATGAAAACATAATGCATGGAAAGTGACGACAAAGGGAAGGTTTTTCGTTATTGTTATCATACCAGCTCTCAGAGCGTACATTAATATAATCAATACAACATGGGTTTGACACCTGTTTATATAATCAGTAGTGCTGGTTGGGAAACTGTAGTGTATCTGTTACTTAACTATTTGGAATTTCTTACTGTGACGATTCAAGGTTCAAAATCAGATAATTTACCGTACCAGAAGCTACATAAGGGAACTATTTATTCTTTGTTTTGTTCCAATTCTCGTGGCCGACATTCGTGTAAACAAAGCCATTTGGAATTCAAAACATTTTCAGACAATCGGTTCTATTTCATGAAATACTGGAGTTGTTGCTTCTCGATGATATATGTAGAAACATTTTATATGACGTTACATACGTGTTAGTTTCCTTACAGATTATACAACAGTCCCTACTAAACTACATAGTGACCACACATGAACGAACTGCGACACTATTATAATCAAAATAGAAAATTATTTAAATAAAGACCACTTCATGTCACTTCAGATACTGCTAATTTATCCTGTGATGGTAGGCGTGATGGTCCAGAGATGCCAGAACTGTACTCTAGTAGCACAGTGTTTCTGTGCCGTTGCTAGGAGACGGCCAGATGCAGTCTGTCTGTGCCCGCGCTGTGCAACCTCGCCCAGCTGGCCTGCTTGACTCCTCGCAAATCTCGTTGTTATCGATTTTACGCTGTCAGCGGGTCATTCTATGTCCGAGCGTGCTATATCACTACACCTCACTCGCTCACGTCTCATTAAAACATCCAGCATTATTTCCCATTTTCTTCTTCTTTTTACTAGAAGTGGAATACGTCCGCAGACTGACGCCCCAGCAACATACACACTCTAAAAAAAATTGTTTGTAAATTTACCACACGTGCGTACAGGAGAGCTAAGAAAGTAGGTATGGTAGAATAGTTTCCCAGACATCCAGGGTAACACTCCTAAACCTTTAAAAAAAAAAGTAAAATGTATACTGAAGTTACCAGACATGTATTGTAACAAGTGTAAATGTTTGCATATTTACAAGGTTTAAGTATGGTAACTGTCCCATAATGCGTCTGGGATTTTTTTACAGAGCGTTTTTCAAACAACTTTCCAGAACCTTTCCTCTGATGCGACAAGCGACATTTTGTCGCTGCCTGGCCTTCGACACGTGTGAAAGGAAACATGCTTCCAGTCGACTTTTTAAGAAGCAATCACTCTGTTGTCGCAAGTGGTGGGGGATACGTTGAATGTTGCGTGTCTCATGTTCACGCTTTACAGGTATAAAGACAACGTGTCAGTGAAACAATAGCAGCTGATTCGTTTATTTTAATTGTTATCGCTGCATATATACACATTGTGTGTGTGAGGTAGTAAGATATCATTTACGGCTGTGTTTGGAACTATATCCTAGCAAGAATCACTGTACTCGGTTAAACATCCACACGGTTTGTCTGGTTTGTGAAATTTGTCTGCAGCTCGTCTGTTTTCAGTAAGGAATGAAATGTTCCGAGTGTTCTTTGACCAACATGTCAGAATCCTCTGTACTGTGTATTCTCAAGCCCCGACCATTAGTCCATTAACCGATGCTGACTGGAACAACACACGATAAACGAATAGACAAATCTACAGTCTGCATAGGACATTACATTCTAGCATGTGGGTCACTGACCTCGGGAATAGTTACCAGGCAGTTCGTCGAAGAAGATGCACGTAATTGGTTGTTTTACTTAACATTCACATTATCAATGCAAGAACAATTAACTGATCTTTCAATGCAATGGAAAGTGTAGTGTATAGCAATCTGAAGTTTTCTGCTGGGGAGGCGTCTTCGCTAGCGAGTGTAGCCGGGTCGTAGACAACTCGCAGTAACATACGAGTATTAAAGACGAGGAAATGAGCAAGGAAAAAAATAAACTAAGAAACAATCCAGAAATTTCGTTAACGAACATACAAATATTACCGAAATACGAATATGCTCAGCCTAATGCAAGCTAAAAAAATAAACATGAATAATTGAATCAGACGAGGATCAAACAAGGTGCATGAAAGTGGCGTCAATGATGTGCAATGTCAATGAGGACAATACAAATAAACACAGCGACAATATTGGTTATAGACATGACAACACAACTAATATAACACAGAAGATCAATTAACACTCGCTAACAATAGCGTATATGCAAAAAATAATCACTTCAGTTTGTCATGCACACCCATTGTAAAAAAAACATTCAAAGATGACACATACGTCTCTGGTAACCTACCATTAATATTAAAATACATATTTCAACCTGTGTCTTAACAGTGCAAATTTTCACTTCACGAAAACCTTACTGGGTTTCTTACAATATTAATACCGTAACATTGCCTTGCGCACTTGAATTGCATTTTTATCCTGAACAACTTATACAATGCAGCTTTTGTACCTAGTGGAGAGAACTAAAACGATTGTTCTGTCCTCTATTAGCGAAACCAAATATCCCTGCCATAAGGTAATTATAGTGCACACTAGCTCATTGTGTCTGTCACATCACAATCACCCGGTACAAGACCTAGCCCTCTGTGTGTCGAATGGTACTAGCAGTCAAACCTGACTGTTCTGCGAGTATTTTTAAGAATAAAAAACACTAACAAGAAATCCCAAAGTAAAAAAAAAAAACAGCACACGTGTTTATTTTCAGGCCTTCTTTTAATGTTCTTAATGTACACACTTGGGTGCATGAGCAATGTATACTTATGTATCTCCAAACGACTTTTTTCATTTTGCTCACTAATACAATTAAAAAAAAACATAAATTAGTCTTAGAGGGAAAATTTAAACATATATATTAAGATATAACTTCACTTTGGACTTAATTTTGAAATGCAATTTAGTAAATAAAATGCTAAAATCAGACGCACTTGAAGTTGAAACTCTCCTAATGATATTTTAACTATAAACGTTTATATTTCATTTAACTATCACTCTCAGTTGAAGTTATCTAGCCCTTAACTTCTATCTTCAAAAAATTCCAATACGCAATAATATTAAACATCATTTTATCCACTCCTATATTGTGTATTAAATGTTTTCGATAAACAACAGTTTTTTATTTACTGCAGAAAAAAATAACAGACCTTCCATAGGTAACAAGTAATTTATTAACGTACTACAAAAAGGCTATGAAAATAGTTCATTACGCTTTTAAAACTTTAAAAAATATATAATTTGCCTTTATTTTATTTTTCGCATGCTACCACGGGCACACTAGTTCAGCAGCTATAATTTTAACCCACGCTGTAACTGCTGTTTTATTAAGTGCTTTGAACACACTGTGATTTGTGTCCACATAAATAATAATCTTCTGATATTCACCGGACTGCATTGCAAGAACCTCTCAGTGAGATGTACAGCCTGTCTTAAAAGGTTAATAAGGTTATCTGTCTTGGTGTTATTAATAATTATTTAGTATTGCTCATAACACTTTCTCACATTTCATGAATTAAATACAATTTACTTAATAAGTTGTTGTTTCCGTACAATCATCAGCAGCTGCCCGGAACATCCTATTCAAGAACTTTGGCAACACATGACAGTCTAGAATGAAAAATGTTACTGATCGTACAAATTACACTCGGGGTTAATATGTATTGAATGTTTTTTTACAGCCGCAATATATGAAAAAAAAAATTAATAATATAAAATTTTGGGCTGCCCTAGGCTAGTGTTCTAATGTGGGGTAGATTGACACTGGGATAGCTAACAAATACATAATATCAATATAATCAAACTACTGATGAATATATTCAACAAAAAAAAATACAGAAAAACTGCGTCATATTCGTTTGGTTTCGGATTAAGTTAAATAAATACTGTTACCTGACTGCCGGTTGGCTCGTAAATATTTTCTGCGTGTTTATTTAAGTCCATCACAATAAGTCTTCTGTGTCACGAATAAATTAAGAATATTGAAAAGTGTTCGAAGTTTGGCTTATTATTTACAAGAATACATGCTTGTTTCGAAGTGAACATTCCGTATTCCTTAATGCTAGGTTAACTGAATATAAACATTTGTCGCGTGCCTGCTACGAAAAGACAATATTGAAGTTTGTCGTGGCAAAATGTAAGAAAATATAAAAATATTTAATTAATGCATGAGTACGTTACGGTATGCTTTGTTATACTTAAATGCCATGGAATCTTTAACAACAAAATATACATAGGATATTAACATAATGCACTGGTTTCTGTACAAATTCGTCCAGTCTGAAAATACTGATAAATATTTTATGAAAATGTTAATTCACGCAGAAATATTTTAACAAATAGTTTTCTAAGGATATTTTAATTGTTATTGGAAGTATATTATATAAACTTTTTCACTAATACTATATGGGGTGGTTTTGCGAATAGATGAAATGTAACATAGCGGAAATAATATGTCTTTCTAAAATTTTGAAAATAAAGAGCGATCCTTAAGTTAGTTTGGTCATATATGTACTCAAGTTTTGCATATATATGGCGTTCATAACTGCCAGTTCAAACTATGAAACATCTACTCAAATAAGCACTTTACATATTGTGTAAGCAGTCATTTTTGTACACTTTATTTTCCATTCCACATCACCACAGTCATATTCGTTTAATTAATTAATTTCTGGTTATGATACCAACTAGCAAGAAAACTTTACTCGTCTTCCCTACGCCTAGACGTTATTCAGTTACAATACGCTGATGTTCGTTCTGTTGGGTAAACATCATTGATAGGCGAAATTTACTAAAAGTGCTAAAAAGAAAATTTTGTAGTTACATCAGTTAACAAAGGAAAACGTATTATGATAGAAAACATTTTGCCATAAGCTGGTGCAACTACCTTAATTAACTAAAAAATGACAATATTTGTGCAATTTAACAGTAAACAACAGCTGAGAACTGTACGTACGCATCTTTACAGACGACTGTAAATAAAGCCAGATTAAGAAAAATTGAGGAACACTTAGCTACAACATTAAAGACCAACATGTATCACACACAGCTTGATGTTTCATGTCTTATAATACATCAGTATACAGTTCACGTGCTGGGGATGTCGCCTTTTTGAAGCGCGGATCGTAAGATATTAAAAACACCATAAAGGTTTTATACCCTGTTTAGAACTCACTTGAATACTAAAATATATAACGTGGGATGTGACATCTCACAGACATGAGCGCACACATACACACAGCGCTGCTGGCAATAGAGGGCACGTAGCAGAATATGTAGGGAGAGAGAACAAGGAACTTGGTATAAATATATAAACACTTGTGATCTAGTCTAGCTCCAGCAAAACATTGGCAATAACCTAAAGAGCAGTAACATTTAGAGAATGTATTCCTTAGATTGTCAAAAACACGAGATAAACGCACTACATTTAAAGCAGATTTATAAAAGTGATTAATATGAACATATGCACTAACACTTCTAAAAACTTATTTAATTAAACATACATTTCAAAATTTAAATTGACTGAGATAAAACTATTTCCGTAGTTGTATGTGGGGAATGGAATATCATATATCAGCATACGAAAGTAAAGTAATGACAATTAACTTCTTCCACAAGGCTGGTGCCAATGTTCACTCTACGTATAGTAAGCAATGACAAGTATCTGTCAAGGATGTAGTACTATGGTATGTGTTACAACAATAGTTCAATGTAAGAAAGCATGCGCAGGGTTATATTTAATATGAAATTATTTATTTGGATTTAATGTTTAAGAAAATAGTTTAACTATTAACATTATTACCTGAATCATTGCTAGCATAATGCAACTTTTAATAAAGTGTTCACTAAAATTTTATCCAGAGCTCTGTCTCGATAGGCTGTCTTTTCTGACGAGCAAATTGAGATCATAAAAGTTTCGATAGTTTATAAGGATATTAACTGGAGACGGCATTCTGAATATACGCATTACCTTTGGTTCAAAGACAAAAGAATACTGATACGCTTTTAAAACGTAGGCACAGCAGCATACCGAGAAAACCGCTCTCAAGACTTATGGACTCGTCTCTAACCGTGACGTATATTTTCATCGATAGCCATGGATAAATAGCAGGCAAACTAACTAATATGTCAGAAATATGTATTTCCTCTTATTATATTACGCTGGCAAATAATCTGTGTGGAAATTACTTGATAACAAATATTTACTGGTTCACGTTTACAACAATGTATTTGCATAACTTTTGCCAAAAATATAATAGAGACATTAATTTTTGAAGCATCAGGACAGTAATAATTATTTTTTTAAATACGAAAATCATAAATTAAAATATTATCTATAAAATAATAATTCCCGTTGACCATTATTTAATCTTGCCGAAACGTAATAAATTTAAAAAACTTAAATAAAGGACTACAATGTCTTTTACTTACATTACCTCCTACTTCTTAGAGAAACTGCGTAAATTTTGTTACATACACAGTTAAACTTCTGCTTATTAGAAAAAGAAAAAAGTATCAATTCAAATTTGAATATGGAACTACAAACGGAAATACTTCAGTATGAAATGTAAAACAAGTCTTGCGGTGCTTGCACTGGAAATAACAACGACTCTTCAACATGCAACACGCTACGTCGTTATTTTATGTTGGGAGAGCATGTCAGTGGCAAGAAAGTAGGCTGTACCGACGAATGTGACGGGACGACGCGCGTCAAGAACTTGGCCGAGACTCGAGCAAAGTATTCAGTAACCTGAAATGTTGCAATATCAGAATAAATATTTAGGATGGAAATATAGTTCCATTAAAGATGGCGCGAGCTGTGATTCATACATAGCCTGCTACTTTATTCAGCTGGCATGGATCGATTAAGTTATCTGTTCGGCAGGTAGAAGCAAGGCAAACGCCCAGGGAAGGGACGAGGCGACTTCCAGCAGCAGGAAGGTAGGGGTGAGAGTATATCAGGGTGGTACAGGGGTGGTATAGGATGGGGTAGGAGCACGTACAGAACATATTATGAGAATCGTTCCCAGAGCTCACGAGGCCAGCCCCATCTCCTCTTTTATTTCACTTTTTTTTATTCCCAGCAAACATATCCCCCCCCCTCCCCAACACATTCCCTTGCGTCTGTTTTTGTCGTTGCAGCTCGCCTTTTCCCCGTGGCACTCTCAGGAAGAGTTAGTACCACCCCGGTCCGCCGCGCTGCAGTTTCTACATGGCGCTTCAGTGGCGCTAGTGTTGTCCGTACAACACCGCGAGGCTGGCTGTTATAACTCCACCTTCCTCCACAGTCAGGAACTACAAACTTATGGTATTTCACGTCAACACATCTCTATCATCGATATGTTACTTCTATATCGCGTGACTTCACGTTCCATCGCTGTGTTAAATGTGTAACTTCCACCTCCTGCAGTTTCTCCTGGAGATGACAAGTTCAGACACAATGACTTCAATGACAGAGTCCGTCGCTTACCAAGCGCTTCTAATGCGTTGCGGTGGGTTAGTAAATACGTTTTCTGTAACGATATTATTCCACGTGCACTTCAAAGCAAACACGCTTCAGACAAGAACGGTAGGTAGGCAGATAAGTGGGTTCTACGTCTCGTCGACAGAGAGGGCATTATAGACGGTGAAGGACAACTTTGTACAATGACAGCAGCTAGGAGAGGAGTCGGCCATGGTCCTTGTAAAGGAACCATCCCAGCAATCACCTGGAGTGATTTCAGGAAATCATGGAAAACCTAAATCAGGATGGTCGGCTCCCGGGATCGAACCCAGGTCCTCCCTAATGCGAGTCAAACATGTTATTATTGCGCCACGTCTCGGTCGGACAAGAACAGAATGTCGTTGTTGAGACGCCATAACTCTCCTACACAACTAAATATAGCAGTTTCAGAATGCTGTTATTACAATTTTACCATCCGGATATATTTGAAGCTGAGGTTGCAACATACACTGAACTATGCTTCAGACTTTACACCAATAAATTGACATAAACACCGCTTAAAGTCTCATAATCAAACTGGATGAACGGCAATCTTACACGCTAGTTCAGCGGTTGGCACGTTACGGCCTTGCGGTATTTAATACGCGTTTCAAGGTCGCCCTTATAACTGCGTCCCTTGTGAGCTTCTAAAGTTTAGGTAGGCCGCGTTATTAAAGTGAAGCCTCTAGAGTGAAGATGCTTCACATTCAGGAAGATACCAGTACCTTGATTACTATTTATAGCAATATTCCGATATAATAGTAACTTCCTTCCGATATATTATTAAATGAGGCTATTGGTACCAAAACGAGCAATCTGCATTTATTACCGAAATTGAGATATTGACACCAATGAACTCTACTACTCCATGATCCATTAATCAAATGCTTGGTTTCATTGGATACTCTCATTACTGTTGAACAAACCCATGCAGATAACGTGGGTGTCTTCTACTGTACATTTTAGCAAGATGAAGATAGCCCCTTTTGATACCAATAGCCTCAAATACGGCATTACTTTCTGTCATGCACTTGTGGTGTAGTATGCAATGTCCACTATCCGTTGAAATAACGGTCCTTCAATTTAATTTCTTATCACGTCCCAGTGTGTTCCACCATTGTCATGATGAAGTACTCCTCAGTGTAGCCACGACACAAGGACTTCATTTCAACCAACACGACTACCAACACTACAACTATATGAGACACTCAGTGCCTACAACATGGCGAGGCTTGTACACTGAGTCAAGAAAGCACATGGAACTCATCACTACTTCATGACAAAACTAACAACACCAGTAAGTTGACATTGGAAAGCGACGTAGTCAACAGTTTACTATGTTATAGGTTTACCTAGTTTGTAACCACTGTACGAACTAAGGTTGAAAGTCTGTTAAGCGAAATCAGTATGAGTAATTCGATTAAATAATTTAAAGTCAAGACTACGTATGTGACGGCATTTACATGTGTAAACGCGTTTTGTCGTGATCCGCTTTTCAGAAACCCTAACTACGTATTACATGCTAACCAGAATTCATGTGTTATCTTATTCCGTTTGGAATGGATGTTTTGTTAACTTTATCTCGTAGATTAGTGACACCAGAATGATTATATTGCTTCCCGCAAAGAAAGTGCCCGACGGGTTGGTAACATAGATATGTCCTTAGTCTGACGTAACTTTGCCGGACACAAAAAAGTAAGAAGAGGGGGGGGGGCTGTAATGTTCGATAGCGCGGTTGATGGTATTAGATATGCCGTACTCCTCGAGTATCTTCGAGTCATGTTGTTATGGTCTCCCTCCATTCACTATGTCCTTCATGGCGTACAACTCCGCTTGTCATCAAGATGTAAGGTTACATCCAAAGCGAAGCGGAGCAGGATTTGTCGGACATATTTCGCGTATTTTGGCGGTTGAATTGGTATCATGTTTCAGGATCAGAGAATCTTCGCGGGTCCGGTAGCCGTAGTGTTTATAAACGCACTGCAAACAGTTTGCCGATGTTTAAATTTTTTGGCTACCTCAGCCGAGAGTTAGGTTTCAATGTTAGTTTACAGGGCAGGGGAGGACGATTTTTATTAGTAATTTTCGTTTATGTATCCATAAAAGTAGGCCGGGATTTGAATTTTAAAACGTTAAAGCCACAGGGTGCTGTTTTACAATTAATGTATGGAAAAAGTAATTATAATACTGAAACCAATATAATATAATAAAACGAAGATTATACATGATTGAAAATTTTACATGATAATATGATTGTATTTTCCTGAGATCACATTATTTCCAGAGTGTAATTAATGGTTCTTATTTGCTCAAAACTATTGTTTTCTGCTCGCCGATATGTCGATATATATGAACGTTAGATTTCTATCGATGCATAAAGGAGAGGAAAATTTATTTTCCAAATTCCCGCCCGACAGGGCCAACTTTGATAGAAAATTTTAATTTTTGCTCTTGCAAACGCAAATAAATGTGCAGATGCAAACACTTGTGACCAGCCTGTTACCGATTCAAAAGCGAAGAAACGACTAATACTTCGGCGACTGTATCCTCAGTTATAATTGTTCCTGCATGTCTTGTACTGGAATGTGTTCGCGTTCAGACAACGGGTTACAACAATACAGGAGTAATTATGCGGTCTCAGTAAGCTACCTGTGATGAAAGGTTAAGAGGGTTTGATACATAATTCTACGCTAGCAGCATTCATCTATAACTGTAGGTTTCTTGAAGCCAATTTGCAAAAATTAAACAATAGCAATCCTAGACAATAGTTTTAGCCTACGTTTTAAACAAAATTGTTTCCAGTGTTACGAACTTCTGAGGCACAATCTCTGACGCCGGAACATCGTGCATTTAACTGCGGCGCAAGAGATCACGCCTAACAAATTAGTAATTCTTGATAAATATTCACTCGTAAAGTTGGCAAATACAATTATCTAGGATCGTCATTGAGTATTTTTATTCATATTGGCTTCGAAAAAAGCATAGAAAGCAATTGATGTTTTCAGCGCTTATTTATGTATCGCGCACTCTTAATGGTGGCGTATAGGAGAATAACTGATAATATTCTACAATAGACAATCGTCCACTCTGCTACGTGCATGTAGGCTGTTCCTAGAGGATACAAAGCTCGATGATACAGTTCCTATCCAAGGTGGGGTAAATTGTTATATTAAGGGCACGGTCTACACCTATTTTAAACTTCATGTTTTTATTTTTATATTTGTTCCAGATAATTTTTTGTACATATTTGTGACTAAATTTTGCTGTAATGAAATATTTTGCCTCTCATAGATTTTGCGTAGTGACTTGTAAACTAAAAATTGTACATATTACATATTTATGGACGCCAGTAACACCAACTGTCATACCAAAAATTAAAATAAAAAATTACAGTGAATAACGACGTTGTAAGCTAGAACGTTTACTAATAACCAATTATTTTTTTGTGTTTATAAAAAAATATTTAATTTTTTTAAGTTTAATTTCAAATTTTAGAATTAAAAAAAAAAAACAAACATATAATGCATAGGCTTATATATATATATATATATATATATATATATATATATATATATATATATATATATATAAAATCAGATAATCAGACGTTGTAGCCTACAACAACATTATTCACAGTAAAATTTTCCGGTTTGGTATGTAGGTTGGTTTTAGTAGCGTGCATAAAACTGTAAAATACGAATTTTTACGTTTACGAATCACTACGTGAAAACTTTCAAAGATAAACAAATTATGTAAGAACAAAATTTTGTCACAATGTATGTCTAAAATAAGAGAAAATCGTCTGGTGCAAACATAAACATACAAATATGACGCTGAAAATGAATGTAGACAGCACCATTAAGCGCCTGTTCTAGGTGAGTTGTTTGAAGTACTTTTAGGATTCCTAGATCTCTTCTACGGCGTGTCTGGCAACACTAGGTAAAATAAGGTAAATGAAGACAGTAAACTATCATCTACCAACACGTCTCCAAATGCCCCAGAATTAATTTACTGACAGATAAATATTACTCGAAATACGAGATACACTATTTGTATCTATATCGCGTTACCATCCAACATGGCGGATATACAACAATATCCTCTATTTGAAATACAGCTCGGATGATGAACGGTCGAAAGTTAGGTTACACTCAGTCTATTAGTATTTAAAACGTGAGAAACATAACTAAACATAATTATGTATTATTTTCATGTCGTGCTTTCATACAGAATTTTCGGATCTTCATCAATATTTCATAGTAAAATAAAAACAGATGAAGAATTAAATAATACACATTGTCATTTACATCTCGCAACATTACAACATTATTATTTATTAACGTTGCGCTGTCATAACATAAAAATTGTGCGTGTACGAAAACATATTTCCCACATCCAATGCTAAAATTACCCAGTGAATAATTATAAGTTTGGTTGAATCGGCCTTACGGTTAAAGAGATGTTTCATGACAAATAAAAATAACTACCGCCACATTAAAAATAATTACTTGGTACGAACCAAGCACATAAAAGTATGACGATCTTGTAATGTAGTGAGTTTTATAAATTTCGGACTACAGGTTCGAAAGTTAATTCAAGGAATACACATAAAATCACACATACATAGGAACACGGGTACACACAGATACACAAAGGAAACTGATCACACAAACATTTCTGAGGTAATTACATAAACATATTTGTAAATAAAAAACCAAACAAATTTATCGACGGGTTCGATAGATATCGATGGTTAATTGATCATTTGTGTCAAGAAACTTCAGTACTTTAAGGGTAAAATTTCGAAAATTCCTAAAAATTACACTTTTGACTTTTTATAGCCGTCTCAATGAAGTAAGCCACGGTGATAGCAAATCGGACTCGAGGTATGTGAGCGATCTCATAAAAATATAATACCACTTAGCAGAAATTTTGACTCCCTTAGATACAGCATTTCGTAAAGTCATAAAAATTAATTTTGAGAAGTAAGTATAAATTCTTAAGGAAAAATGAAGTCGACAAATAAAAGTTCAACTAGTTTAACTCGTTCGATGTATCTCGAAATCTGAAACATATTAAGAAATGATTTACCTATTTGGGTAAAATTTGGCAAATTCCTGAAATGAAGCTTTGGACATACAAGCACTATCCTGAAGCAATGTGCAGTTCGATGTGTCTACGGATTCGATAGACATGGAGAAGTAATCAAAGATACAGTTCACGTCATTTCACCCCAAAATGATCAAATTTAAAAATGTCGTGAAATCACACCTTAGACATTTGAACAAAGAAGCCAATGGGTGTGAAAATCACGACTATAGCCATTTTTGTTCGGTCTCCATACACATTTAATATAAAACATACTTCATTTCCTTTTAATTTTTTTGGGTTACAGATTCGAAAAACCCTGGAATAGTCGTTAGACAGAGAGGCTTAGTCGAAAACACATTTCATGTCTATCACCCCATAAACTTGAGTTAAATTTCTGATAAACAATAAATGTTGTATGAATGTGAATAGAAAGTCTCGACGACAGACGGTCATATTCGAGCTAATATTCATTTAAAACACGTTTCACCACTTTTTACCCCTTTAGGGAGTAAATGTTCTAAGTGCTCGTCTACGCTGTGAGAGGAATCCAGCCTTAACACTTCTGGTTTCTAGGTCAAGCGGTTTAGAAGGTATTTTCTGTAGAGATGGCGTTATTATGCAATATGTAAAAATAGCTTTTACATGTATGTACAGCTTTATGAATAAACACAAAGGTAACATGACGTAATTTGAAACGTTCTGCGGTTAGGTCTTAAATATTACGCCTATTCGAAAAAAAAAAAAAAGGTAACCATACTAATAAAATGACAAAGTAAATATATTTTATTGCCATTTTTAGCTGTGTTTGAAAGAAAGTATTATTTCGTAGGACCGAGGAGATAGGTTGTATTTGTTTTGGAAGTAACATAACAATGCGGTAATAGAGTACTGACACGCTCAACTCTTAAGCATGGAGGCTAATACTGTTTCGCAATAATTAAAAGACCTCACTATAGAACAATGTAGCGCATGTATTAAAGCAAATTACATGAATGTAATGCACAAGCAAACTTCCCCGTATTTCACTGAAGCCGAAATGCTTGGTATGAAAAGTTTCCATGTGAATTTGCTACTCCAGAATTCGCCCACTGACCGAAAAATGTTCCTGCAACGCGTTGTGGGTACTTCATAAAGTGAAAAACGTTATATGTATGTATATGTGGGTGTGTGTATGTATACATGTATATATACCACTGGGCAAATCTTAATACAACGTGTTGAGGGTATACACTTCAATCATGGGGAAAGTAGAAATACATAGCCTTTTAGGAGTATATTTCAACCACTGCGCGAATATAAATACAACTCTTCGTCGGTACATATTTCAGGTAAACAGAAAAACAATGCGTTGTACATACATATTTGAGTCACTTTACAAACAGAAACGAAATGCGTTATGTGCACATATTTCAGGAATTAGGCAAACAGAATATAACACATTGTGGCTGTCTTTTTTTTATATCTTTTATTTTCCGTTTGTTCCTTGTCTTATCTGACCATATTCCAGTTTTGGAATTTCATGTTGTGTATGTATCCTGATGACTAAAGCATACTCTGCTTTTTATGTTTTCTTGTCTTATTTTTACTTTCGGTTTTCTTGTGACAGTCATTTATTTCGCAATGGAGTATGTCCATACAAACAAATACAGTCATGAACTCTTATTACACAGTTCTTTCAAAGATCATATAAATATTTTAGTCACTGGGCAAACAGAATACAACTCATTGTGGGTAAATCATTCAGTCACTGGGAAAATAGAAATACAATACGTTGTGGGTAATTTATAATGTCTTCTGTGCGAAACATAGCATTATTTCGGGTAACGCGCATACTGCAATTTTACTAAGCGTTGTATTTCCATTTGCCCAGTGACCGAAATATATGTTCACAGTGTGTTGTGTAGATAACTACATACCCACAACGTACTGCGGGCAAAAACTGCGTACAAATTCGGGTATTGCGAGTAACATATCTAAACCACGCACAGACATTTTTTTGGGATAATTTTTTCTTTCATACATTTATACTTATTAGCTTCTTCTTTAAGTGATACAATCAGCTTAGAAAGGTAATTTTTGGATCATGTACGTCCTCTCTTTATTCCCGCCATATTTGTGCTGATATTGTTCAGTCCCTGTGCTGGTATGTATTGGTATTTGAAGTACAACAGTCGCGGCCCAGGAAGGATATATAGTGTATAGTGTTGTGTTAAAACAGCAGAGTAGGGCTGGCAAGAAGTGTAACGTGCAGTACTGTGGTCAGGGGTATGACGCACGTCAGGGCCAATACCTGCTGCTCTGGGTGGCAACATGAAAGCAACCTGCACAAAGAGACTCGCAAGCTGTACTTGGCAATGCACGCCGCGCTACGCTACATCTTAAATATCGCAGAAGGTGCGGGAAAGGGTTGCTTTGATCCACACCGCGCTGCCATGCAGCATACATGAAGTACCGCTAATACTCCTGTGACACCACCACTTCTCTTCCCTGCAACTACAGCTGCTGAAACCTTACCAGGATTAAGCCGACAACTTTGTTTACCTAGAGAGTGTCGACGTGAACTAGAACCTACGTCTTTCTACTACCAACTCGCGGTAAATGTGGTAAGAAACACAGCGTAGAACAGACAACGAAGAAGTTCACTTTGTGGTTTCCTCGGTAAGCCACTCGTTCCTTACACCGCTCTCCTGATAGCAACACTCTTCTGTGACTCACTGACACTCAAAACACAAGAAGAAAACAAAGATGTGATTTCAACATTCCTTACAACTCTTCAGTTGTCAGTTTTTATTATCAGATGATTACAGTTCTCTTCAATATTTTGTTTCTGAATACAATTAAATATAGACAATTTTTAAGTGAACGCCTGCTGATGTTACCAAAGCAGAACGTAATAAATTATATGAAATGTTACATGTCTAGCTTAAAACAAAACAAAAAAAATACATATTTTAGTCGGTAATATATTTGCCGACAAAAGAACACACAGCTGAAATCTTCGAATAAATGATAGCTGCTACAGTTTATTAATCAAAAGTAACGATCTTTTAGATGGCTAAAGGTGGTAACACAAATGAATTAAGATTGGAACAGTTGAAATAACAAAGGGTCAAGCAAAGAAAAAAAGGCATACGAAACTTGCAGACTTCGACAATAGATGCGGCGATTCAAGAACTGATATTTGAATCTGTCTTCAGGCACTTACGAAAAATGAGGAAATCCTGGAGACTGATTATGGACAGTGAATGATCTTGCCTAGAGAGTGGTATATAAAACCACACCGTTTTAATGTGCATGTTTTTGAAAGTAGATATGGAAAAACTAGAAAACAACAACCCTAGATACCAAAATTTGCCAACTTTATGAGCAAAAATTCACTCAAAATGACGCATTTGTTAAGTGTTATCTGTTGCGCCGCAATTAAATGCACGAGGCTTTCAGATCAGCAATTGTTCTTGAGTAATACATTACTCAAGAAACATTTTTTTTTTGCTCAAAAAGTTGGTAAAACGCACTGTTTAAGGGTGCGGTTATTTTATTGCAAATAGGCTTCGATAAACATACAATTTTAAATTATGCTTAAAGCGCTTAATTATGTTCCATGCTCTCTTACAGCTGAGCCAATATAAATGCAGTTTCTTCCTGACTGGAAGTGCAACATGTGATTGGTAAATTAACTGACACTGACAAATATTTCGAGAGGTTGTGCTGGGAGGTACAAGAGTTTTTGAACGAGCAACACTATGAGACTAGCAGCGTGAATGTGAAACCCTGGGTATAAGGCTACAGTGAATGTGGCAACACCGCGCGCAGAGTGCCACAGCGTGGCATTCCAGCTACCAAGACAAGCCTACTGTGAGAGGCCACAGAGCTACTCCTGTACCGTTCAAAACCCGCAACACAGCCACGCTATGCGGGTGAAGGTACAAAGTCCACCCAGGGGCAACCACCTCTGCTACCTGCCTGCCTGTCTGCCTCAGGCCAGCATAGCTGTGGTCGATACTGCCAGCTATCAAACTTTACACTTTGTCCAACTGGACTGAAAAACAATAACGCGAGTCGAGTGGAAGGATTCAAACATATGGTCGTTATATTGCCTGTCAGATATCAACGCGCCAACAATATTACATCGAGATACAATACAAACTACGCCACACAACACAAATAAAACTGAAATAAAAATACTCAAAATAAGTTGCACTTGCATCTTTTACATCCTCTCAATTGATTTAAACGCGGTTATTACTCATCATCCTACTTTGGGAAATATTTCGATAAAACACATTTCTTATGCCGCGTTGTGTTATCTAATGTATTTATTGCTTATATTTTTAAATGTCACCTTGTAGGGTTCAGGACTTGGTGTTTGTTTAGATTGGTCACTATAATTCGTCAAATAAATATGTAACGGGACTATTTTATAAATATTGTCAAATGTAGCGATAAGCTACAATTTAAGACATTTTATTGTGTTGCTCCTTAAAGGCAATAGTTACAATGAAGTGGCATCAACATTAATATTTATTACAGTACAGTTGTCATAGGTAATACAGGTGCGACGTTCTCGTCAAACATCAAGGGGTATGTGATACGCCGGCTATAGAATTTATAAAAACACATAAAACTATCACTACCATAAATCATACAGTAAATACGTCGTGTTTAGTATCATTGTAACCTGCCAAGCGTCACTGAACCAAATATCGTAATGTAATTAGCGTAAATGCACACGTGTTAACTATAGTTTTCGTCAGTAAGTGCCCGTCAGACTGGCGACCTAGAAGGCCAGATGCAACGTCACACATGGGCCTAATAATAGCCGTTGCCCCCCCCCCAGCTCCTCCTGCTTCTTTATCTCTCTCTATCCCTCCCTCTCTTCCCGCTCTTTCCAAGCCCCCTCCTTCCCTGGCCCACTGGTAACTAGATACTTAATGTAATACACATATTAATTAAGAGATGACAATAGTTTTCAATACTCAAAAGTTGATTTATGTAATTTAGTGGTGTTAAAATGTACAACTTTATTTTGCGTAATAAATGCGTAGGCTTTAAATAGCAGACTCACACATTCGCGGGCGGCAGTGTGCCTCTCTCTGATTGGCTGAGAGGATCTTCGTCACCTCCTTGTGCTCGGGGGTTGGGAAGAGACGCAAGGCACACGGAGGAGTACGCGGGATGCTGAGGAGAGACGCGAATATGACTTCAAACAAGTAACACGTATTTAACTCCGGTGGGAACGAGATAATTTCTTCGTCGTCAAACTGTGGGGTGGTGGACAGCGTATCTAGGGGTCACCAGTCCGGGAAGTCGTGGCCGTTTCCCCAGTAAATCAACTCTGTCAATTATCTACCGAACACACTGGAAAAAATACTTAATTGTTTCGCTACCAAACAGTCAAAGTAGTTTAACGTCATCGGAATCTGCAACCCGAGGTTCATCGGTTCGTCGGCACTTATATTGCAATCAAAAGTTGTGCGTTTTTTTAGCTAGTTGGGCACATCATCAACCTTTTAGTAATCAGCTTTAATCGTCGGAGATACGGGACACGAACAGTAATACAAGTAGATCGTAGCAAATTAGGTCACAAAAATAATACTTGCGTCTCCTGCATTCGCGTTGTCGTTAAGGGCGAGTGTGTCTCAGTGGCGAAGTGGTTAAGGGCTTGTTCCTTAGTTTTGTAGTGATACAGAAAATACTTTTTATATAGCTATCTAATACCCATATCAAAACTTTACTCCATAGTTTTGACCCTAATATATCACAATGAGTAGTTAAATTTCTTTGGTGCAATTAACTGAAGGGTTTTTTAGTTTCGTCACCCTAAGTACCACGTTTTTTTTTTAAAATATGCCAAAATGAAGCAAAATATTATTTTTGCTGACGAATGGTATATTATTTAAAAAAAAACCACATCCATAGTATTGTGCATCGTATAACTGCACATCGTCTGAAATTTATTTAAAACTTTTCGTTAAAAAATATTTGAGTTGTTAGCACCAAACTGAGAAAAAAAAAACAAGGAACAATCCCTTAAGCGTCGCCATTGTCACAAACATTTATATAAAGACGTGATCAGATCACTCGCCTCCCACAAAGGCGATACAGGTTCGATTCCTGGCGGAGGCCGGACTTCCGGTTCTTCCCATGAGAAAATTGTGCTGGAAGACGTTGTTGGTCGGCGGGTTTTTTTTCGGGGGTCTCACGTTTCCCCGCCTCTCTCATTTCGGCGCTTCAAGTCATCCTCCAAGGTACGCAGATGTATTCTGGCTGCCAGCGAAATACTTGCATCCAGGGTGCGTTATCCTGGCTCTCGAGAATCCTCCTCATTCAATATTTGTTCAAAGATAAGTAGTAATGTTTTCATATTTACAGCCAGGGTATTTTGATTCAAATAATTATGTAGTTACATTTTGCTCTCGACTTGGGCATACCTTCTATTCCGGTGTACTTATGACGTCACTGATGGTCCGTTTCTTGGAAAACCTGAACACAAATTACTGCTTGCATTAAATCCGGTGAAATTTGTAAACGAAAAAAATTTTACCCTTAATTCCTAGTGTTTATGTATATATTTTTCCCCGTTACGTTCATGTCAATCCTGTATAAATTACTAAATGGAGAAAAAACTGTAAATGGATTTCTTACTTGGACAAGTTTCTACAGTAAACTTTCTATGATATTTATTTTTTGGTCGAGGGAAATTACGTCAATACTTTATGTGTTTTCAGATGCCGTGTCGCCGCAGAGACTTGAGCGTTGATTTAATTACGTTAGCAGTTTTTATTCAATAAAACACTTCGTTCTTTCTCACAAACAGTAGGTTAACGAAGATCACAGTAAATAACACAGTTTAAACATGTTATTGCCTTTTCAGCCTAAATTTGAAGAACTATTTTACAATCAGCATAACTCGAGACAATGTTCGTGGCATAATATTAAACCATTGTTTTTATTAAATCTACTATATTTAGTATGGTTAAAGACACCCATGCTGTGTTATCTACTAGCAAGTGTGACTCAGAGTCACGGACAGCCAGGACCGCAAATCAGCTGTCATTGCTGAAATACCTAGAAAGACATAACGTAATTTCTGTAAATATAAAAATTACATTTTGCCCCGAACATTTATTTGCATTACATACAATATATTATTTTTTCTGAGTATTTTTGTACCTTCATGTAAAGACAAACCAAATCATCATATTTTTTTTTTTAAATTTTCACTATTATTATTCATACGAAAAAACATATCTTATTTAAAATGAAATATTTGTGTAATTATTGATGTACAAAACACATTTACTAGCATCACTAAATACAAAAACTTTCATCTTCGCTGTAAACTTTTAATAACATAATAATAACACTTTTAAATATTGTTAAGTATATTTTGTTAATTCTTATGTGAAATCTGAATATCTAAGTAATTTTAAAGGAACAACTCGGTATCAGTTACAAAGGTCGCAATAAAAATAGCACAATATGATAACCAGTGTACCAGAATAATGTGGAAAAGCACGTTACTGCTCACATTTGTGTGTCCGGACGTGGCTTCCAGGTGACTTAACTTATTCATGAAGGTGAGAGTGGTGGTTCGGATGTGTCCACGTCGGGTTTGTGGGTAATCGCTCTTTTTACGACGTTATATAAGCGCAAATAACGGCAATATCGTACGAGATGCATATCTAGTACTACATCTATAAAAGAATTTCTGTGTAATGCGTGTTTCGTACGATATAAGAACGTTAATTTTGGCAAAACCTTGCTATGTCATTGGTCATTCTACGGTATTTGTGTGACCTACAGTGTACTTAATAGTCCGGAGGATATGTGTAAAATCGTGCATTTTTGTGAAGAAATCGTGAAACTTGGCACAGTTGCTCCTTAGAACTATAAAAGTGATATAAACATTACGGGCATCTTGAAAATTAATTTGTGCCGTAATAAGAATCCTTATTCAAAATGTCGGATTTTGTAACCTTATATGGCTTTTTGTCATGGGTTTACTGTTAAAAACAACTGTCAATGGCATTTTTTAAAATTTATTTAGATACTATAAAAGGTTAAAATAATATGTAAAACAATAGGGAACAGTTTTCAAAATTTTAATTTTTTTAATGTGGTTTAAGAAAAGAAAACATATGCTTAGCCTCTAGAAAAGATATATTGCAATATCCGAGCCACTTAGAATCAAATTATCTCATTGTGGTTTAAAATTACTGATATTTTTAACTATTCGAACTAAAGCAATCTCTAATGCAGATTTTCTAATTAATAAAAGTAATCTCAGAAAAATCTGCAAGTCTTAAAAAAAATTACTTTGTTCATTTCAGCTCCATCATGTGGTAATAGTTTAGAAGAATGATTAATTTGTTGGAAATGTTAAAAATTAATTCATAACTTTGGAAAAAAATAATAATGAAAAGTTTCAATCCTGC
>PNEQ01075655.1:0-56729 GCA_003012365.1 Medauroidea extradentata
AAAGGCCGTTTATATTCGAGTTCCACATACATCCGGTTAGTACATTCTGAAGTACGGCAGCGTGGAAAGGCCGTTTATATTCGAGTTCCACATACATCCGGTTAGTACATTCTGAAGTACGGCAGCGTGGAAAGGCCGTTTATATTCGAGTTCCACATACATCCGGTTAGTACATTCTGAAGTACGGCAGCGTGGAAAGACCGTTTTTAACGAGCTTAGAAAAAGTGTTTTTAATGATCGCGGTGCCTTAACAATTCATTCCGTCCTTGTCCGAAGTTATTTTTCTTTTCGTAGATTGCTACAGTGGGCTTGAGTGGTTTCGTTAAAGAAACGTATTAACGAACACACTGCAGTGTATTTGATGCGCGTATTAGGCGGTACCCTTAATATGAATAATTTGTTATTTATATTTGTCGTAATTTACTATCATGAATATATAAAAAATAATATATTATCCCAATCACCAGTGTAATGTGCGTTCATAACATGCTTCGCCGTGGCGTAGGAACTACTTTCGTATTGGGACAGAGAGGTTGAATATAACAGTGTGAAAACTTACCTGTACTTATTCGTAAAATAAAATACCACATGAAAATAAACCGAACACAAAAAAAACTAGGCCATGTATTTTCTAGGCACATTAAAACTATCAATGTCAGGTGACAGTCGTAGGAGTATAATTAAAGTGTAATGGAAGATGGTAAGAATTTTATTTTACGTGGAAAAAAGTATATATATATATATATATATATATATATATATATATATATATATATATATATATATATATATATATATATATACATACATACATACATACACCCTTGATCATCTCAACCCTGTCCTTGTTTATGCACTGTGCACTGTTGCGACAGTTGCTGAAGACGTAACATGAATTCGCAGAGTATTTGTGTTATTGTTTAAGTTCCCAAGTTTCCAGCGGCGATTCAGTATAATTATGAGTCAGTTTGTCTTCCAGAACGTAATTTTTTACTTACAGCGTGGGAATGTATTCTACAGTATTCTACGAACGAATGATGTGATCTTATACCTAGTACACACGAGTATGTCTTTAACAAAATAAAGTGAATGTCACCTAGCACCTGCACTTGTAACCGACTAGGTTCATGTGAATGGTCACTGAGCATTCTGATTGTACGCTAGTATACTCTGAGTTCCATACTAGCCTATATTGAGTGTTCTTTTGTTCGTTATCTTTCTTGCACTAGTCCCTAGTGAAGAAATATTGCATGATCTCACATCATGACACTTATACCAGGAAATTGTCCAGCTCGTATGTACACGAAATGTTGGCTGTGTATAGTGATAACTCAATAACTTTATAGGGTGCTACCTAGTGTGCATTTCTGTGTACGCACTTGGTGTTTCCTCTCTTGTACAAGAAATATGTACGTTATGTATTAAACATAACAGTTCTGGTAACATACTCCTGTGTGGTTCAATCTGTATCGCTATTTAACTGCCTGAGTTTACAGTGCTGCAAACACATTATCTCATTTATTTGTTCAGTCATGCAGTAGACACGTGGCTTTAATAAGTGACCATACCAGATGTAGTTTATTAATTGTAATGGGCAGTATTGTGGAGAAGTAGTTCGAGGAACACAGTAAAAACTTTCGTTACAGCAAACAAGAACATTTCGTGCTGTAGCTTCAGTTTCCAAGAACTATTGCTATTCATCAAATGAAAGTTTGAAAACATGTCTACTTAGGCGGTACAATTTTTTCCTTAAGTTTCTTTAGGAGCAATTGAATGGGTGAGATGAAGAAGGAAAAGATTTCACTTTGGTCAAATTTCGAGAAAACAGGAAAAACTGTTTTGAAACTGAACTGTTGGTTGAATGGGAAAACTTACAATTAGACATTTGTTTGCTAGAATTTAAGGGAATGGAACATTACGTGAAAAACACAATACATTTCATTTACTAAAATGTATATGCAATCAAAGTTAAAAAAAAATGTTTTCTTTTTTAATCTCATTGAGTGTAGAGCATTCTGAAACTTGATGAAACAATAATTTACAGATATTTTTTTCGTAATACAAGTGCTGTTAATTACTTGAATAGTATGTTTTATGTAATAATACCTGCACTGTACTAGCCACATACTACAATGTCACATGTTGTACATGTACAACACTGTAGACTACACAAACGATAGAAACACTACTGCAATGACCCTCGCGGCGAATAACCAATCATGTCATAACGCTGAGGTTAAGAAAAGAATGATTTCCTTTTACACATAACTTCAAAATTTAAAGTCCTATAGTGGTGTAAGGATTCCTAGAATCCTTTCTTTCTTTATCGCAATCAATGAAGCTACATATGAAATACATCTTGGCTTTATCAATTCATTTTCGGTAAAATATGGAATGTTTTCCTTTTTCATTTCCCACATTCAAATGTGGTTTCTATCTAGCAATAAAATGATTTTACCAGCATAACGTTTTATTTGAAAACATTTAACTAACTTTGCCGCAAAAGACTACAGCAGAACTATTTAAATTACAACAGAATTGGTTACCGTTACTGTAAACTTTAAACAAAAATTTCCTTTGCGGCCAACTTACTTTCATATAAAATAAAGCAAAAAACCCTTTCTTGTTTCAACAAAACTTGTATTGTGGCGATGAAAGTATTTCAGAGCGAACGAGACAACGAATTTCCGTGAACGCTCGTGCTCTCAGTTAGTTGGGATATGAACGGTTGTAGTTCGACTTGTAGAAGTCTGCCAGTATTACTTCTCTATTATCCCGCGTTGTAGACATGTTGCTGCACTTGTATTTGAAACCCTAGAACAATGGTCATCTAGGGTGAACGCAGAGGATTGGTGGCGGGTTTGGTGTGAGATATGGACTCCGAAATAATTTAATATCCACCCTCTCTCCCAAGAAATAATAGAAGCAAGCATAGACGTACGACGTTCAGGCTCATGCACAGGATATGAAAATATAGAGTTGAGGAAAGGGGAGTTCTGGTGACAGCAAACTTTTATACCGTCTTCTTAAATTAATAATTGATGATTTTAATTTCATAACATTGGAATATCGTTTGATTAAAAACTTTAATTTTAGTAACTTGATGGGGGCGGTACAACCAAAAAAACCTTCTTTTGACGCCTATTGATGTTAGTAGTTACTTCATTTGGTCTCGTCTTGTAAATTAGAATGGGATTTATTGTGTCTATCCTGTCTCACATTCCAAAATGAAAGTGATGCTTTGCCAAGAAACCACGGTTTTACGGGCTACATGTTGGCTTCCACCACATTAAATGGGACCACATTATATGAGACACCACATTAGATGAGACACCACATTAGTTAAGACATCATTTTAGTTAAGACATCACATTAGTTAAGACACCACATTAGATGAGACACCACATTAGATGAGACACCACATTAAATGGGACCATATTATATGAGACACCACATTATATGAGACACCACATTATGTGAGATACCACATTATATGAGACACCACATTATATGAGACACCGCATTAGTTAAGACACCACATTAGTGACCACAGAAATGAGACACTACGTTAGGAGAATAGCACATGGGTGAACACGTCCATAAATGCGTGACAGTCATAAAAGGTAAACAAATATTCGATAGATGCGGTACTTATTGATGATACAAATACCAGCAAAACGTTTCCAAAGTGGTATGCGACGAACGGTATATTATATTCGCAGGTGGTTTGTTTCAGAGGCAAACTCACTCGAAAAATAGTTCCTTTGTCATTGTTCAAAAATTGTAGCGCAGATAAATCTTTCGTGTAAAAATGCGGTGAAACTTTGCGCAAACAAAAATTTATCAGAGTTACAGAAAGGTTCACTTTACTTTGAATCGCCAATCATACGTTCTGAAGAACGTCAATAAGAATGTTTGTACCTAGTATCAGAACTCAGATAATAGTTTTCCCGGGCTATTACTCCTGAACCCTGCATGCAGAATACCTGAGCTACGGATATTCGTCATGTTTCAAGTGTCGCATGTCTCCACCACTCCACTATAGTAACGGTCATATGTAACTGCGCACAGTTGGTAGCAGAACAAGCGCGCTGCGGCTTCAAGCGTATCACGTGACCGTACAATGACTGTTACCACGACACGAATATGAAACTCTGCAAACTGCTCTTGATTTAGCAGAACAGTGGCGTAAGTCGTTATGTAGTAATGCTGAACGGAGGTAGGCCACAATTAAATGGAACTCAGATATTTGAGATCAGATTTTTCTGTGCATGTCCATACCTTTCGTAGACAGCTTATTTTCTGGACTTTTATTTTTCTTCAAATACCATGATATCGTGGCTGTAATTTTTAACCACGATTTTATTAATTAACTTTCTTGCCTGTTTGTATGCTCGGTACAAATTTTTCGACTGATTTTAAACTAACATCCCGATGACCTTGCCACTTGAAACTGTAAACATATATGAGAAGTAGATTATTATGCAACATAAGAGAGAAAAAGCGTTAAATAATTATTATTCACAAACTTTTTTTAAATATACCAAGTTAAACTATCTTTCCAATGAGCCAGAGACTTACAATTTTAAACATTTTGTCTCGAAAAAATTTTTTTGGCAATGCAATATTAACTCTCTATGTTCTCTGTGTTTTTGTTTGTCTGTTGGGTACAAATTTTGCACGTTTAAAATCGATAGCAAAATTTGCCATACATCGGACTAAAAAAAAACGGAAACAATTATTTAAATAGGTCAGTTTTAAATACACGACTTTTTTAAAACGGACTAAAAACATAAAATAATTACTCTAATGTAAATACTTTAAAATTTAAAACTAAAAATAAGATGAGTGCATGCAACAGATAGTTGATGCAGGAATAGTTCGTCCAAGTCAGTAACAAACTGCGTTACAAATGATATGAGCTGTTATGCAAGTTATCAACGACAACTCCTCTCTACACTTCTTACTATTATCTATTGCTTGTTTCTCATGTTTTTGTTCTTATAAACATTTTCATATTAAAAATTACGTTATACTTTTTAGTCCGTTTTAAAAACACCGTACATGAAAAACATTTAAAAATAATTTATAATATATTTTTTCCTTCTTCTACTGTTAGCGCTCTCAGAGGCAAATATTTATGACGCCATCTCTGTGCGAACCACTGTACGGCAAGCTATCTCTGATTCCCTCGGGTCACGGTCTATATGAAGCAAATAGTTTACACCTGACGGAATCTCTTCACAGCGCAGAAATTACGAGAGAGGTATCCAAAGTAAAAAATTAAAACGACACGAATTAAATAATTTAGAGAAAAAGTAAGTACATTAAGCTACAAAGTGATAATTTATCTCACGTAAAAACTTTTTTTAAATACAGGTACACAAACTTATGCAAAAAATGTTGGTACATTCAAGAATTTTTTTAATACAAACATTTTTACGTGAAACTGCAAAAGAAGTATTCTGTAGCTTAGTACACATACATTCAGTCTAAATTATTACATTCGTAACATTTGGATAGTTTTTACTTTGGCTAAGTACTATAGTGAATACTGTCAAATCATCAGTTTGACATGATTTGTACGAAAACTATTGAACAGAAAAATATTTTACTTCTGGAAAATTACTATTAATGTAATGTGTGTTCGACAGTGTTTGGTACAGTGTTGTAACTTACGTATTTTACGGTGCAGAGCAGTGCAGTAATATTGTCCTACCTCGGAGCATATGTCGTGTGGCTGATGTCGAACACAGCACCAACCCTCGCATTCCACACGTACGTGCTTCCTACTGGCTGTCCGTACATGTTGTAAGTTAGTGTAGGACTACTTAGTCCACTTATGTACAGGGATGTTGTTGCCCCTGTACTCTTCATAGTAGGCACCCCGCACTAACTACCATAGACGCAAACCTAGATGTTACACGTTACATTCGCCCCTGCGCGCCTCAGACTAGGCACCCCGCACTGACATCTTAGATCAGACTGCTACTTTGTAGTCGCCCCTGCGAGTGCTGGGGTATGCATCACGCACTGTCTGTCTTGCAGACTTGCAAGAACCGCACATCTTGGCCGACAGACGACTGCTCAAGGTGTAATACGTTCTGTCCTCTGTCAGATCGGACGTCAAGCCAAGGTCAATGAATGCAAGCTACGTCACGTATGTCTCGGAGAACTTATGTTGTATTGAATGAACGATTGATTGATCTTTGATGCGGAATAAGCGGAACATGTAAATTCCTCTCATTTGATTTTCAAAACGGCCTGTGTATTTCTGCCGCGTATTTTTGGCTTCATGTGAGGAGGAATCAGATGTTTTGGTAATCAGAAGCATTTATTATTTTTATCGCAATGCTTGAATCTTGTGCGAAGTGGCTACTGTTTATCATGTTGTTTACAATCACGACGAAATGGCCAAGTCTGGTTTGACATCCGATTACTGAGACCTAAGACTACAGTAACTCAGAATTGTAACAACGTGGCAGGTGGCTCAGTGCGTGAACAAATTGTTTGTAATCTTGCCGATAGTGTATATTACAGACTAGAAACTATAATTATAAAGATAATGATGGTGTGACAATAATAGGAATGGTAATGATGAAAACAGCATGTTTATTTAATGTGTTTCACTGTTAGATACAGAGCTAAGGTTTTGGTTGACGCATACTAATTTCTGCGTGGCTGCCAATAATTTTAAAGGGAGAGGGTAAATTTTTTAAAAAATATTTTAGACAATTTTTTTTACATACCTATGATTCGCCCGCGTAACGAACTTTAAATGCAAATTTTATGTATATCCAATTTTTGTGCAAGAGTTAGTCATTCTGGCAAATAAAAATTTTAAAGTCGACAACTTCGTCATACTTAAGTTTCTCCGCATTGACTACTCAAAACCTATAAAGTACTTCGTTTAAGTTTTTGGCGTTAATTTATTTACAGTGCCGTTAAACGAGTATTCCACAATACACTACATAACCAACTTCAATATCCTGTTCTCTCGAATTATTTGCATTGCCAACGTTTACAAGCAGTATTCTGAAGTGAAACTAATTTTGTATTAGACATGGCACTTAATACCTCGTCGACGAAGAATTCATTATAGACGGGACCAGCTGACAAGAGTATCAACATGAGAGAATAAACCACGTATTGTGGTATGAGACTGTGACGCCACTTTTAGTTGGAGATGATTCCTGATATAACACGGAAACCGTAAAAATTAATATGATTGGACTCAGAATTCAGCAATTAACATTTCCGAGCCTTTCTGAAATATCATAATAATTTTCAGTCTATAATTCTCGAGTATGAGCAGTTGCGAAATTAAAATTTTATTCGGGATTTTTTTCACTTGGGTACCAGTTTGGATGTTTGTCATCTCGCATCATTTTTTGTTTACAATATGCCTGTGAACGCGGTGGTTTCAAGGTATTTAACGTTTCTGGAAATTTCATAAAAACATTTAATTGTTTTCATAATTTATGTAAATCATTTTTAGAAAAGTTGCACAAACGTTATATGGAAATGCTCTTTTTGATTTTTAAACTTTATTACTGTATTATGTTTATTTTAAAACAAAAAATGAAGGAATAGTATTATTTTTTAAACATTCGTGATGGTAAAGACATGATTTTTTTCGTGATAAGTTTAGTTAAAACGTAGGCCTATTTGGTATCTGTTTTTGCTGCATCCCAAAATACCTTCGATCGGGAAAAAAGTATCAAATTCTTCCAAATGCAAATTTACATAAGTAGCCCACAGCGTCGATATTTTCTCTCCCACACATCCCCTCCCTTTTTTTGCATGTTAATGTTGTTATGTGAAGCGTAAGCCTGTAAGTTTTTAGTATAATCAGCCACGTACGCCTACGCGTGGGCACGAAAATATTTGTACGTACTATATTTAAACCATACATATTATTTACTTAAAAACGAAATCTTTTAACTTTAATGTAAACCATATCCATGGTTTTAATTACTATAGTGTGCATCGACCTAACGTACAATTGTGCTGCATTCTTCTGTACGTAACATATTAACATTAAATGTTTTTTTTTTTTTTTGAATCGACAAATAAAACTTAGTAAGTAGTTAACTGTGAAAAAATTAAGTAATATAAACGGTTAGATTTGAAAATAATGGTAGTGTGTTCTCGAGAGAACCTCCGAAAAAAGCACACTCTTATTGATTGTTAATCGATCACAGCTAGTTACTGCCCGACCTCGGCTTATTTAAACGTCTATGAAAATGACTATTCCCTTACAAACGTCTTGCATGCAAGTCACAACGAAAATTGTCATTTTTCGTGTGCAAATTCTCCTTCATATCATGTAGAGGACAGTTAAATAAACAGTGTGCATCGTACGTGAATCTTTTATGTTTTCTTTTTACGAAGTAATGGTAGTTTCCAATGTCACGAAGCTGAAACGGTCTGCTGTGGAGTCACCGTAATGCTCTGCCAGCAATGAAGTTTTGTAGGTTTTATTTTAAAACAACTACTCTTGAATGCATCCTGGGCGCTGAACGAATGTACTGTAATTGTTTCTTTGAAAGTATTTAGCACCAGTATGTGACCTTAAGTTCAAACGTTAAGGAAAATCCCATGCAGTATTCTGCATTTCCAAATTTGTGCTCGAAGAAAAATCTGTCACGGTGATTCATTTTATAAACCGAAGCAGTGATATTCTACCTTTATAATTATCGTCATAACAACTCAAGAATCAAGTAGGGGCAGGGTAGATGCTCACCAAGTTCCTTCCCTCACTTTTTACGTTATTAAAAATTTTATCAGTACTTTTTATTGCAGCAGTAATATAAACCTATGAACTCGACCTCCATAAAAACCCGCCAAATAATTAAACTCCCTTCTCGGTATTCATAAAGGAGTCAGCTATTACTTACCAAGTTACACCCTCGTCCTATCCCATCTCTTTTTTATGAACGGCTGGATTCGCCTTTGCTTCCTTGGAAAGTGCAGTTATTACATGGAAAGCCCAATATTTCACTAAGAGACCTCAAATAAAGTAACACTTGCTTCGTCACAACACACAGGCATCTATACAAGAAGAAACATTGTCGGTCTAAGACTCGCTGTTCACCCGGGAGAAGACAGTGTTGCCAGGTCGTAGGATATGTCCCATTTCGTGGCACTTTTTAAATATAATAATTAAATATAAGACAAAGGGATTTTTTACTGTAAATATTAATGTTGTGAGGCATTTATTCACAATCTTATTGATAAGCTATTATGAGATTCATAGTATCTACTAAGTGTTTTTAGTACTACTGCGTATTTGCGGTATGTTTAATTGTGTTTGTGTGTGTATCTAGTATTGTAAGTTATTTAAAAAATGTTTTAACTCTTTGGTTGTGTTTCTTGTCATACGGGTTCATTCCAAAGGCTAGGAGAACAAGACGCTGTAAGGTGTCAAGTTTCTTGTACCTTTCACGCCAACCTCTGAGTTAACGAAAATCTGTAAACCGTGTCGTAAGGTGGTTGCTGAAATCTGCAACCTAACCTTACCTGAAGAGATCCAAGAATATCCTCTAACCTTACGACACGGTTTACAGATTTTCGTAAACTCAGAGGTTGGCGTGAAAGGTACAAGAAACTTGACACCTTCGATTACATACCGCCAAGAAACACAGTTTAACAAGACGCTGAAAACTTACAAATAAATAACCCATGCAAAGTATTGTACAAATTAACGGTCAGTTTATAAATGATGCTGTCTCCATACAATATTACTAATATTACTATTTTTTTTTCAGCTGTGGGATTTTTTTTGTGCTGAAATGGGACTTTTGCTTACGGAGCATAGATGTTGACTTCTCTAACACCGGCAACATTGGAAGAAGAGTAGACTAACAGTCTCAGGTTTATCTCACTCGTGTGTCAAGCAGTTATGTCTGGTGTAAGGAGCCGTGGTAGGGTAGTTGCCGGACCACTCGCTTCACACCAAGATGACCCGCGGTGTTAGTACAGTGGGAAACGTGGCGGGCGTTGCCATTCACTGGCGGGTTTTCTCGGGAAACTTCCGTTTCTCCGCCCCTTCATTCCGTAGTGTTATGATTAGAGCCTCGCATGGAGGACGGGCTAGCGACGACGGCAGTGCAATCAGGTCAGTGGTTGCACAAGACAAGGGCCTCAGCGATTCTCCCCACCGGCACTAAAGTGTGTAAATATAACGCAATGTATCGGGGGAATCGGGGTCTGTCTCTTTCAAGCCTTCCAGCCGTCTCCACCTCGCCAGGATGGTCCTGGGTCGAGACCCACGACGTGCCGCCGTCCGTCGATAGCCGACACAATCATCATCAGCCTCCGGCATTATGCTAACGGTGAGGTCTAAGGTGTCCAAAGAGTCACCCATCATAGAGATCAACATAATTATTTAAACAGTCGCTCCCCTCCAGCCTAATTATGTAGAACAACCGTGTAGTATTTTGTAACTAACTTACGTAGAGTAAAGCCACATAATTATAATTACATTAATACAATTCATTTAACAGTAACCCCCGCCCTTAACTTGACCTCTTAAATAGATTCATTATAAAATGCCTACCTCTGGCTACAGCCACCCAACCACTATAAAGCATGTGTAAAACCTAGTAAAATAATTGCTATACAACAGTAGGGCTTTATGCCATGTCACCTCTCAGAGAATATCGGACGACTACAAGCTCTCAGTTTACAAGTCTGCTGTAGAAGCTTCGTACCTCGTCCTTGGGTTCGCTTCATACTCGGTATTTTTTAAATAACATTTTTAAAAAACCTGGTTAAGTATACGGAGCAAACTAAGTTCGGTCAATGACACAGCAAAATTAACGCATTCATCATATATGTCAAGTACACTACAAAAATACTGTTTCCCAAACAGCTTCGATACGCCGAAGGGAGATATGGTATTTCCTTCGTAATTCTGGTGCACAACAGAAGAATGGCACTTCCCAAATAATTTTCAATATGATACAAAAATAAAAATTTAATAATTCTGGAACACAGGATGTATGGTATTTCCTTAATAATTGTGCCACACTACACTAAAATATTCTATTGTTCTGGTGTTTGTTATAGATCAGCCATTGTTATAAAATATGGTAGCAAATTCTTTTACAGTAATATAATTTCAGTGTTCCTCGCAACGCTACTATGTTGTATGGTAACGTTGCGTAGCTGAATAATGAAGCAACAAAGTAGAATGTCATTACCTGTTCTAGAGCAACATGGTTTATCATGCTATATTTTTAAGGAATTTAGTTGATTTTGTGGACGCTACCTCTGATAATTTTTGTCGTAGAAAAATCGCATTCTATAGTTTTTACATTTTGACAAACCAAAATCATAATTTTATAATTTTTGGGACTTACGCGTGATAATTAATAATTCATACCATGAGGTACTTCTCGGTCAAAGCTTATTAATCACTCATAATAATAATGACGGTTTTTAAATAATTAGAAATATACTAATTTTCCTTAATTGTTTCCCTTTATAATTGCAGAAATATTAGCTCTTGTGATAGAGTTTATGTTATTGATAAAAGTGTGCTTGTTCTAAACTTCACAGCCAATTTAGTCTGTTTTAAAAATTGATTTTCTATAGGCGTAAATAACCTAGCTTTACAATAGGTGGGTAAGTTTCAATAACAAAATAATTTTTATTTTTGAAACACAAATTGCGAAATATGTACAAAACAAAGCATTTAATAATACGATGAAGTCATAGGAAGCACTACGAGTTCAACAGTATTTATTTCTTCATAAAATAAATAGTTATTTATACAGCTGAATGAATTTTATAATTCTGTGTGCAATTTTAACGTCTAGTTTAGTTACTACATTTTCTTGTTACTTTAATACAGTATGTTATTGTTAAATGAAGCTATTATTTTAATAGTAATTGAACTAATATATATTCACTTGTACGAATGTGGCAAAATGCAAGAGAAGTTGAAAACCTGCGCTTCCTTACAAATTTAGCCGGTTAATAGTACTAACGTAATATGTGGTTGCGAGTAAAATACTTATTGTTTTACATTTACGATGTATAGTAATGTTTGTATATGTCACGTGTGACACATTCCTTAAAAGGGAAAAGTAATTTTCGTATATTTAGTGTAATAGCATTGCACATCAACAATTTACATGTTACAGGTACATACAAATAATTTAGACCATTTCATTTATAGAAATTGATTGATTCGCACTGTAATTATTAGCATATTCAAGAAATATTTATTACAACACAATGAAATATTTCTGTATTTAAGATATTTAAAGTAAACTAATGTTTCTAAAGGTCAGTAACTAAACAACAATACTCAAATTATTAGCGTCATTATTATACATTTCTTGAAATAGCACGTAATAGTATATTTCAATTTGTTTTAATTTAACTTAAGTAAGTTAGGCTGTTTTATTTAGTAATTTGCACATTCCCGTAGTATGCGAAATTTTACTTTGAAATTACTTTAAATGAAAATACGAAGCAAAGACAATCTCGTGCAGTTAAAAAAACTAATATTGTAGTTGCGAGCGCCCTTAAGTAGCGACACGGCAACAATGTACGACGTTGCCAAGCACAAGGTACAGTAGCAGCGTACAGCTTAGCCACACAAGTGAAATAGCTTTGCCGTAACTGTACTCTGCACGACGAGCTACGACAGCCACATTATGTCTGATTGGCAGATGCGTGTTGCTAAATACTCCACATTTGTAAGTACAGCAAAGTTTACGCGATCTCTTTAAGACGTGCATAGTAGACTCCACAGTTGTATGTATGTGCGGACATTCTACAAGTGTTAACTAGCTGCTTCTGTGAGTATATAGTCTCACCTTATAATCTTGGGCATGAGTTTGGTTATATTTACTGTGTCATTCCACTAGTTCAAAAGTGTTGATGACAAGCCTCCTCAGACCGTGTATCTCTCACAAATGGAGGGTTCAGAGCACAACTATACCAAGTCCATTAATTTTAGTAATGAGAAACGCAAGGTTTAAATGTTTTGGGCCTAAACAATTCCAGGGGACCAAAACTGATAATGTATAATGTCACAATTATATATGAGGTATAGAGTTAAATACTGATCATACTTACATCCAACATGCATTGCACACATAACGAGAAATTTTACTGAAAATGGACTTGGTCTACTTATGCTCTGAACCATCCAAAAATAGTAGCAGAATCAACACAGTTATATACACACATATTAATAGCATCGAATTTTCTTTCTTAAAAGCGCGGTCTACCGCAATTTTCATAATCATAATTTTATTTTGTATTTGTACCTGATATTTTTTTTCTTGTTTTAGACACAAAAATGTGACTAAATTTGGCTCTTATGAATTTTTTTTTATCTATCATAGTTTTCCCGTAATGGCTTGTTAAAGTCATATTTTGCATGTTTCCGTTTTAACGACCACACTAAAACCAACTGATATACCAAACTCAAAAAAATCACAGTGGATAAAGACATTACAGGCTACAGTGACAAGCACATAAAATTAAAGAATAACCATTTATTTGTATTTAAAAAAAATTTATTGAACTTTTTAAATTTTTATTTTCAGTTTCAGCAATTTTTTGAAATTGAAATAATTTTTATTCTTAAATTTCATGAGCATGTTATTGTAGCCTGCGATGTCTGTATCCACTGTGATTTTTTCAGTTTGGTATATCAGTTGGTTTTAGTGTTGTCGTTAAAACGGAAACATGCAAAATATGACTTTAACAAGCCATTACGCGAAAACTATGAGAGATAAAAAATTTCACAAGAGCCAAATTTAGTCACATTTTGTGTCTAAAATAAGAAAAAAAATATCTGATGCAAATAAAAAATAAATAAAAAAATGTGATGAGAATTGCGGTAGACCGCGCCTTTAAATTTTCAATTACGGTGGTAATTGCTACGTAAATACTGAAGAAATAAGAACTATCACAATTTTTAATTTCTGCATTACATAATTATGGCCAACTTTACTTACAGCGACAGACGATATCTGTTCCTGGGCTTCATGTGGTATCTCCTGGGTTAGCGACAATCCCGGAGTGTGTACTGTTCTATCTGTAGTTTCAACTCAAACTGTCCTCTGACTGACTCAGTCTGTGAAACTTATAACAAACATCAGTTACGGGGTCATAGCAACCTCATGGCAAGAAATATGACGCTGCTAGCCAAGTATATAGGCGAGTAAACTATGTAAATAAATTTTAATGTTTCCGGGTAAGTGCTCGAGAGCTTCTTATCTCGACTATAAAAGTACGGTATAAAAACTTGAACACACCTGCTGCAAGGGAACATTAACCCGTCGTTGCTGCATAGTTAAGTAGGCTGTCTTATCCTCGTGCCAAGACGTGTGGTTCTGCCGCCAGTGTTCTTGCTGCAAGATCACGTAGTGTTAACGTGACGTCATTAAGGGGCCTGGCTATCTACGCTTGAAATGTATTGTAGATAAGTTTTTATGAATTTGTAAGTTTATAGGCGCACGCATGAGAAGTTCAATCATTTACAAATGCACATTTTGGCAAATGGCTAGAAATTGTGAAATTTCGTGAATTCAATGACCTGCATGTTAGAATCAAATATCCTATACATACTCAAGCCCTGTCTATTCGTTCATTGCCTGTTGTTCCACTGAGTAGCAGCTAGTTGACAAATGGTCGGGGCTTGAGTGTGTATAGAATATTTGATTCTAACGTGCAGGTAATTGAATTCGCGAAATTTCACCTTCTCTATAAATGGCACACAAAATTGTTCCTTTATTAACTTGTAATAATTTAAAATTAATTACCTTTTGTTGTTTTATTTTTAATGACTGTACAGCACTAATTATAATATTTTCAGTGCCATTTTTGCAATAGTTATGACACAATGGATTAATTACTACGGAATAAAACATTACTTTTAGGTCACATTGACCATATTGTATGCAAAAACACTGTGCAAACCACCCTTGTTGCGACTGTCTACGACACACACTTTACGTGATAAACGCACACAAAAGTTACAATTGAAGCTACGATGCCTGGTGGGTAGGCAACTCTTCCTGCACCTGGCTGTGAACGCATGGACTTCTCAGACTCCTTCTTTATGACGTCAACAGCCCTGGTTATTTAAAATACACTGTGTATAATGCCGTCTGTTTTGCGTCAGCAATACTCTGGTACAGTTTGGTCACGTGTTATTTGTGTATATCAGTAAATGTTTATATTCGTCTCAAGGTGCACAGCATCGCTGGCCTGGAGACGTGAAGAGAGTAAGGTTGGGTCAACACATTCAAGAAGTCGTTAAGTTAAGTTATTTTGACAGCACAAGGCAATGAAAAGTCAAGCAATATGGGCGAAATTGGTGCGCATATAAAATATAATACCGCCTTCATTCTCGGAGCACTAAATCGGCCAAGGGCTGCGAGACTAATGCCGAAGTTCTATCTCTATGTGTGACCAAATTGAATGGCGCCATACTGCGGCTCATAACATGCAAAATCATATACCAAAGTTTTTTCGTTGAAAAAATATATATTACCCCACCCCAGCTATAGTACACAATCCTCTATCTTCGCCTGCAATATGTCAGTGCTCAATGCGGTCATGGAACAAAAGATCAGCTTAACAGTCTAGTTCTTTTATTACGTCGAAATTGGTACGCTGTGTTTTCGGCGTGGTGTAGTGGACAGAGAACATCGCGGCAGTTATTTGTGTCAACATACTCACGAAAACATAACTTGATTTAGCACATATGATTGGTTGAACAGTTTATAACACGACTGAGTTGACAGTAGAGAAATCACAGAAATGTACTGCTGCAATAGCAGATGTCTAATTGGCTCAGTCAAATGGGGCAGTGAATACACGTACACTGTAGCAGGAGCAAACCTTCTGACATTTTGGGCGTACGTTAGAAACTAGCAACGAGTCAAATTTTCTCGTGATAAATCAGCCCTTCTCTCTCCCTCTCTCCCTCTCTCTCTCTCTATGGTTTTTTCTAGTTGTGACACTGTCATTTCATTTGTTGCGAAAATAACGTCAAACCAAACGAATGCTTCACGAAACATGTTGGTATTTTTGTAAACACCGTAGTCAAAAGAAACCCATTTTTTAGCCATCAACCGTTAAAGTTTGTCTCGCGACCAAATATGGCGAAAATAGGAGAGAGGCTTGCGGTACTTTGCTTAGATGTGGGCATATTCGTACAGGATGCAGGAAAAGGTTTAGGAAGGTTCAGCACAAGTTTACAACAAATATTTTACCATTGAATGATGATGTCATCGCTGCCTCATATAGCCAAGCTATCAGTGAAAATGTTACACACCTTCTAAGTAATTTACTACTTCACATGTCGGTGTCGCCCTTAAGTGTTTCCGCTCTTCAAATTGTAGATATGACAGTACGCGACCGACTTTTTACGCCAATGTCAGTGCCTGCTATTAGATTGTAGATGAAAGAGCATTCAGTTATGACCAGGGATTCCTTTCAATTAAGTTGATATAAGCACTCGTTTTGACCGCGAAAATTTTACTCGCCGTACTTTGTTTTTTCTCTCTCTCTCTCTTTGTCTCTACCTCACTGAAAAGCACAAAAAATCTTCATTTTTGGGTGTTTAGAAAAGAAGCGTAAAAAAACATGCATGTATGTGTAAAAGGTAAGGGATATGTAGGAGATGGAAAGAAAGTTGCGCGAACGAAGGGAAAAAGCTAGGGGAGAAGGTTAATATGAAAGTAGATTAAGAACACGGGAAACGAGAGAGAGACGACAAAAGCAATTTGTCGTCCGTTAGGAGAAAAAAAAAGAACTCGAGAACCCAGAGTGCAAAATTTTCCAAGTAAATGTGATATTTTATGCTCTGCTTGCGTATTACGTGACCTGAGATATTAAACTATTATCTTACTTATGGCTTCGGTGTTGCCTTTAACTCGACTTGTAAAGACTATTGCTCTTTCAAATTTCATTTCTAGTTTTTAGATTATGTCAACTTCATTCAACGTGTTGGTATAATCAGTAGGCGAAGGAAATGTTAGACTAATGACTATCTTCTTTACGAAGAAGCAACCATTCCAGGACATAAGTGATGTAGAATAACAACACGGTAATATTGGAATTTGTCCTGCTTGTTATCAGTTCTACCTGCTCGATGTGTTAACGGCGTGTTAAAACACCGTAACGGTCATAAAAACAATATTCTAAGCTCCAAACATATATACAAATGTAAGCATTTTTACAAAATACAAAAGTTTCTGTAATTAATCACCCAGCTTATTTACGAACAATTAGAAAGTAGCTTAAAAAATGGCGAAATATTTTTCCCGCCTATCATGGAAACATAAGTTGGTAAACCTGAATTTCTATCTGCAAAATATTCCTAAATTTTCGTTAGTTGGTCGCTATTGTTATTATTTGTTACATTGGAACATTCGTCGCCATCTTGGGTAAGAATACAGTTTACAATAATGTTTGTATCCGAATATTTTATACTCTTGCAGCGACTAATTTTATTAAAGACCTGTGACTCTAAGAGGTTATTAAAAAGGACTCACTTTACCATCAGCAGACTATATCTACCTAATGCAACGTCAGTAAGTTGAATATATCATTGGTGCGTACTAATCAACAGAACAGCTTTAGCTGGCCTTCTCGGTGTATGTCGCCAGCACGAGTATATTGACGCGGTGACAGGGGGAGGGAGAAGGCAAGTTATTATTCATCAATTATTCATGAATAGTTGCTTCCGTCTGGCGACATTCCTACTTTCTCTTCTCCTCGCGGCTTTAATAAGCTGCGACACTCAAACACGTCCTCAGTTGTGAAAGATGATTTGTGGTCCCTTGTAAGGGTCTGTCAGCTGTTTAGTGAAACTTTCTTTGTTTGCGAAAGTGGAAATCCAATTATTATCCCGCACGCTGAGTTTCTCTTTAACGGCGTAATGCACGGTGACTGTGGCCTTGACATAAGGGAAAAATAACAATTATTGTAGTATTCATTAAAGTTTTACGCACACTTTATAATTTATTTTATTCGATGCCTAGCGAACAGACTGATTGAATATTTCCCTGATAACAAAATGTCCATAGATTTTTTATAATGTATACATAAAAATGTTTATAAAATACATTTTACAATATTAATTTGACTACCCTTAGTCAAGTTTGTAGTGCATTTAAATGTACAGACAAGTAAGAAACACACAAGATATCTTAATGGATTGAAAAATAAATGTAAGAAAGGCACAATATATTAAATTTTTGGTACAGTTAGATACAAAAAATTGAAATTGGCTGTACAGGGTGTCCGGAAACTAATGTATAGTAGGCACACCACGCGAGTCCTCGGCTAAATTACAGACAAAAATATTAGTGGTTGTACGATATTTTAATTGCAGAATGTGGCAACACTGCATTGAGATAGTCCCGTTTCGCACTCCAAGTTTTATATGCGTTACGTCAAGTGAATGTAGAATCATGTTTGGACTCCTCGGGATTTTTATCTGCACCAATAATATACATGTCAGAACAGATGTAGTAGGCCTAAGATAGTAAGATATATGTGGAGTGCAAGAGTGTACTAACTACAGTACTATGTTGCAACACTGTGCATTGAAAATGTCATCTTACAACATTTTCCCACACTAATATTTTCGTCTCCAATTTTGCCCATGAATCGTGTGGCATATTTGTTATGCAGCAGTTTCTAATACTCTTTACAGTATATTCAGTCGTATAGTACGCACGTTTGTAAGTGGCGAATCAAATATGTACTCAATGCAACAAATGTTCTATTGGCTAAAGAGATGCTACAGTGTAATGTTTACAGAAGTAACGGAAGTGTTCTGTAGTTAGCTGAAGTAAGGTTAATCCTACTACAGGTTAGAAAGATCAATGTTATAAGTTTGGCATAGGGATAATTTCTGCCACTTGAGCGCTGATATCGCTAGTGCACCAAACTGACCAATCACAGAGCTTTCCTGAATTTTAAGTTACATTAAGTTGATAATTTAAAACGAGAAATCGGTTTCTTTCCACTTTAAAATTAAATTAAATGACTAATATAATTTCCAAGTTTGTTTAAAGTTAATTTTACTACGGTTTCGTATTTATCTGGTCTCTTAGCTATTGAAGCGAAACTAGTGGCAGAAATGTTCCCTGTGCCAAGCTCTCCCATAAGAAGACGTATTATATTTCTAACCTGTAGTAGAATTAACCTTAGCTGAAGTATCTCTGTGATCAGGGCAGGTCGTGCAGGCTCGCTATACTCTAGGTCACATACAAGACCGATGACCTCGAGCGTGTTCCAGTGACGATGAGGCTAGGGAAACGTGCACTAATATCTACGGAGCTGTAAAACGTGTCCGCATTGGTTTCTCTGTTGTAACAAAAATTCGTAACTCAAGCTGACAGCAAAATATTTTGAGTGGACAGTTACAAAACTGTTTGACGAATGTAATTAGACATTTTCTGTAATAAAACGTTTCAACGAGACAGTTTCATATAGTTTTTGCACCAAAATAAAGGCTACCGAACCATGTTCTTTTAATTAGTTTTTACAATATGGTAGAAGACGGTGATGTATTTAGATGGCTGGTTACTATGGGAGATATATCGTATGATGAATGTATTGTTTTCTCACTGATAACGACTGTGTAACAAATGTATAAAATACATGTATTGGCACACCTTACTTTAGAGCCATGCTGTAGACACTCCTATTTGAACGCAAACCCCGTTGTGATTCTTAGATAACATTTTTATAAAAGGTACGGACAATCTTTGACAGGTTATTCACGTTAGTGAATGAAGACAAAGTATGTATACGACTTCAATCCAATTCAAAAAGTACGAAATGTAGAGGAAGATTAAGGCAGAGGTTAATAAGTAGTAGTTTTTAAGTTAGACCGTTTGCATATCGTAGTAATCGACGTTCTGTGCAGTGAAGTGTTAAGCTGTCATCAAGAAAGTAGTATTAATGTGTTATCCGTATACGTATAAAAAGATTATTCGTAGTTATTGTAATAAAAAGTGTTTGGTTAAATTTTTGAGTTCGACCCTGTGTAATTTATTTGAAATATTCTAGAGAGCACAATTTATAATAATTTAATGGATATAAACCAGCGTCACTCTATACCATTCCCAAAAATCAAACAAACTAATATGAACAGGAAAAAAACAGCAGAGATGATCTGTCGCTAGAACGTATATACAGTATGTATCAGTACAGCGGTTACACACTTTCAGAAGTGATAGAGTTCATCCAGACGATGGGAAATCACGTACCAATATATTGGGTGTACTCTATCTTACCTGAAAGTTTGTAACCGCTGTACTGAGACACCCTAACAGGGTGTTGCAAAATTCCATGTCAATATTCTAGGGAAACAATCCTCACGTGTAGAGGAACAAAAAGTGTTATAAGAACACAGGTCCAAAAACGCACCGTTTCTGCACTACAGTTGGCAATACATGACGTATGGTTGATAGCGCGCGGGCAGGATCATGTTGCTGTGTCACAGTTGTTCCTACTGTCTGTGTTAGTGACGTAGTGTGTGGCATAGTTACATGTTATGTACTGCTGTAATGACGCCCCACAGCAACGTGATCCTACCAGCGCACTATCAACCATACGTCATGTATTGCCAACTGTAGCGCAGAAACGGTGCGTTTTTGGACCTGTGTTCATATAACACTTCTTGTTCCTCTACACGTGAGGATTGTTTCCCTAGAATATTGACATGGAATTTTGCAACCTCCTGTATATAACAGGCATGAAATTTCTTACAAGGAATCACGCAGGATATAACAAACAAAGGAAAATAAATAATATTCCAGAAAAAAATTATCTTATCAACGTTTTAGTAATTTTCAGTGATGTCCTAATTGTGAAGTTTTGAGTTTTTCACCGATGTTGGTTGAAACTGTATCCAACGTATTAATTTGCTTTGTTATACAGGATGAGTCGGGAGGAAAGGTACATGCTCTGAGGGGTGATAGTACTGGTGATTCTGAACAAAATGTTTCTAATTAACATATTCCCATTTCTTAACCGTGTCAGAGAAACCGAATGAAAACAACAAGGAACGGGAAATGTGCAGGCGACTGTAAATCACGATACTGATATTGTATGTTTTGTTTAATTTTATACATTTCCTCACAAAACATGTTCAAGCACTCCACCACCGACTTCAGTGCATTTTGCTGATCTGAGCTCATTATTACATAGCTTTACTTGAGCACAAACATGGTAAATTGTGTCAACCCTGCGCGTGTAGACTTCGCTTTTAAGCCAACCCCACACACAGTAATCAAATGGGGTAAGATCAGGTGACCTCGGTGGCCAAGCAATGACTCCATGGCAACCGATCCAACGCCCAGGATACGTATCGTTGAGGTACTGTGTCACTGGCCGTACAGAATGTGCAGGAGCTCCGTCTTGCTGAAAGTACATACGAGCTCTTGTTGCCAGAAGGATATCCTCCAAGTATTCTGCTAACACATTTTGAAGAAAATCAGGATACCGTACTCCATTAAGACGATTATCTAAAACTACTGGACCTATGAGTTGGTCATCAATAATACCGCACCACACGTTAACTGAGAAACGTCACTGAAAATTCCTTTCTACAGTAGGGTGTAGATGTTCGTCTGCCCATACGTGAGAGTTGCCTGTGTTGTTGATTCCGTTGCGGGTAAATGTTGACTCATCAGTGAACCTAATACGTGGAATTAATCGATCATTGGCAATGATCCTTTGACAGAATTCTTGCCGGTGGACATCAACTCCTTCGTGCAGATGTTGTATACTCTGCCGATGATATGGATACAGACCCTGCTCGTGTACTGTGCGTATCACTCTTGTTTGTGGAATATGAAGTACAGCAGCAATTCGTCTCGAGCTAGTTGTTGGGCTGCGTTCTAGTACCTGAAGAATGTTCTCAACTCCATTAAGGGCTTGTTGTAAGGGACGTTCAGATACAACATTTATGCTGGGAAGCGTACCACGGTCACGCAATCCTGTAAACACCCCGCCAAACACCTTGCTATCTGGAACTCTGCAATTAGGAAATCGTCGTTCGTACTCACGAGCAGCGGCTCTGGAATTCCCATCGGAGAAACCGTAGACAAACATCATGTCAGCATACTTTGCATGTGTGAAGACTTGTAGCAATTTTGACTACACTGAGCTGTATTCACTGTACTCGTAACAACACTGTAGTTCCCAATACTAAGGCAAGCACTGTAGGACTGAGACTGAGGTAAACAACTGCACCATGCTTAGAGCGCCACCACGTGGAAATGTACAAAATTACACACAACATAAGATAACAGTAGCGTGATTTACCGTCACCTGCACTTTTCCCGTTCCTTGTTGTTTTCGTTAGGTTTCTCTGAAACGGTTAAAAAAAAGGGCATATGTTTATTAGAATCATTTTGTTCTGAATCACCAGTACTATCACCCCTCAAAGCATGTACGTTTCCTCCCGACTCAGCCTGTAAATGATATAATCACATTGTGGGATTTCTTCTGAATAAGGATTGATCAAAATTTCATAGGGTATGAGAGAAAACCAGTGAATAGCTGTCGTGTCTTACGTCGGTACCTTTGGCGAGTCGTTCTGATTTCATGGATGATAGTGCTAGTCCACACACAGAGGTGGACAACATGCTGAACACAGGAGGTACCTAGTGTCGGACGTGGCCAGCTCGCTCGCCAGTTTAACTACGATTGAGCACACCTGGAATGTGTCATCTCCGATCATATTACGGTATCAAGATCATTCCAAGCAGGAGTATAGAAGTATTGGTCGCTCAGGTAGGCCATACACTATTAGGTAACAGTTTCTGTAGAGTTGTTGCTTTCTAAATAGCGTGCATATCTTCTGTATGTGACAACAATCTCGTCTCACCTATGGTGGCCGAATTGTCAAAATATTTGATGAAACATTTGGCAGAGACTTGTGTGGGGCAGTAGGTAGATACAGTTGCTCCCACTGCTGGAGTTAATTTCTGCTCTCTTCACAGTCGATATCCAGTATTCAAGGTCGCCTACACCATGATGGGAGATTCCAGTCTTGAAGCGGAAATGGCGGAGATGCATCACTTAAAACTCGCCGTCTCCACCAGGTTCTCAGCCTCAGAGTTTCACATGGTTAATTTGATGTTAAAACAGACGTTAGACCTAATGTGATAGAAACCACAATTTTTAAATTTGAGTTCTTATACAAATACTAAATACCATTTCTTCCTCTTGTGTAATACTAAAAAATTAAATGGTCAGACCATTTGCCTCCCAACAAGACGATCCGGGTTCGATTCCCGGCAGAGTCGGTTCCCGGATTTTTGCATGTAAGAATCGTGTCAGGCGATGCCGTTGGTCCGCGGGTTTATTCGGGGATCTCCCGTTACCCCCACCCTTTCATTCCGGTGCTGCTCTATACTCACATCATGTCATCCATCACCAACTCTGAAGACCTCGATGTTGAGCGCTGACCAAAATCTCTCACTCACTCTCATCTACTTATTAATGTCCGAATTAATTCTGACAAATTCCCTACTATTACAGGCGTAACATTCGCGTTAATACTCGAGAACAGGCTAGGCTACATTTACCTATAAATTCTTCAGCACAAACACAGTGATGTTACTGGCCACACGACCTTATGTTATGTCATTTACGTTCTGACTGCTTTACACGCGACCAGTCAGTATACAGTGGACATTTTTAAATCGTATAGCAAACACGTTCCCAGATGCAAGCCCAGAACATTGTATGCTGATTGAAAACGTCGAGCGAACGAACAACAACTCGCAATATAGTACGAAATCAGACAATAGCTCAAAATCTGCAGTTGTGTGCCTGTTGAGTCGGCCGGTGTATGCTATAACTACAATTTAGGCCTATCTTAGCTAGTTTTCCTAGTTTTTCTTGTCTCTCCTGGTTCTCTGGGACAACGTAATGAGACAACAACTATATTATATTCAACTAACTCGTACAAATGAAACAAAACGTCAGTTTTATTTACTATTCCTTTTAAATCACTTGCCGGAGTTTATCTCCATGCGGTAGAAACACGCTGTGACGGCTACGAACTTTCTCGGCTGTTCGCATATTACATTAACATTCTCATTAGCTTGAGAGTGCAGCACAGTTTAGTGGTTCCGAGAAGTTGGCAACGGTCAGGTTATGACGGAGAGGCGAAGGCAGCAGAATATCGAGATCCGAGAAGAGAGGGAAAGCGAGAGAGATATCAGCTCCAACACAAACGTCTACATGATACAGGTGAAGAGAGGGGAAGGTCTTGGCAGAAACACTCGAGTTCTAACCAAACGCCCCTCACGTCACAGCATTCCATTTCTCGCCCCTCTCCCACAACCCGGCTCTGCACCACTCTTCTCTTTCTCTGCTCCCGAGGGCACAGAAGAACGCGCGAAGGAAGGGGGAAAAGACAGAAGGTGATGTAGAAGACTCGGATAGCGGATGGAAAGTCGCCGGAGGATTAGTCAACAGTCCCAGAGCGATATACGCCGGAATACCGGATGAGTGCTGTTTGGTTGCTAGCGAGGCTTCCACAGGTGGAGAGATCACTCCTCATGGTATAGCATGGCTGCCAACTACACAGACACATTCACACTGTCACCATCTTGTCAAACAGTACTGTTTGGTTGCTAGCATGGCTGCCAACTACACACACACATTCACACTGTCACCATCTTGGCAAAGAGTACTGTTTGGTTGCTAGCGTGACTGCCAACTACACAGACACATTCACATTGTCGCCAACTTGGGTTTATTAAACTGTTTGTATAACATTTATTTCAGAATGCCTTTTGTATATTTGGATATAATAGAGCGAATAGAATGACTTGGCTGACACTTAAATGTTGGGCAACTCAAATGTCCTTATTCCTTGAGCAACGAAATCAATCGTGATGCGTTGTATAACTTCACGACGCATACTGGTCATGCGAGTTAGGAAAGGTTCTGGCGAAGCGCAGAGGGGAAATTTCCTCCTCCTCCTGCCCCTAACCAGTGGAGGTATGCGCATCTGCTGATTGGTTGTAGCTGCTAATGGTACACTCAGGGCTCCGTCGTTTCTCCTCGTACTGGCTGGGAGGGGAAATATGGGGCGGGTAGCTGCGTAGTAGATACCATTTAATGTCTGCTGCGCCAGTCTCTCAAAACCTATCCTACGCTGCATGACCAGTAGTGCTGCTCAGTCCATACCGTACATAACATTGTAAAGAACGGTTGGAAACTTCTTCACTCCTCATTAGTAACACGAAGATTGTCCCTTCTTGAATTTCATGTATTGTTTCAAACACGAATTTGTTACTGCTTAATTCATATATTATAATCTATATATAATCTATAATAGATTTAAAAAAACTCTTGTCAGAACATTTGAGGTGAAAATCCTTGTGGTACCAGTGGTGACGGTTGGCCTTTGGGTAAGGGTGCTCGCCTACCAACATTACGAACTGAGTACTATTCTCGGTGGGGTCGGGCCCTAGATTTTCGTATGTGGGAATCATGCGGGATGATGCCGTTGGTAGGCGGGTTTTCTCAGCGATCTGCTGTTTTACCCGCCCTTCATTCCTGCATTGCTTTATACTCGCCTCAATATCAACCTTCACTAGCTCTGCAAACCTCCCTGCTAAGCGCTGACCAAAATATCTTATAGGCAATGGTGCAAAGGCATTTTTAATTTTCCGTATTTTCCCGCTACAAACGTTCAAGAAGGAGTATCGATACTTTTGACAATCAGTGCTCTTAATGACAGTGTACTGCACCTTCTTATAATGTTAGATAATAAATTACTTCCAAATTTTCTGACATTTGTTGGAAAATAAGAATGATTGTATTTCTTATCCTCCAACAAATGTCCGACAATATGGAAGTAATTTATTATCTAACAATGTAATGATATATAGTAGCCTAACGTTTAGAGCATGAAATGTTTAAAATGTAGATAGACCCTTAGAAATGCTTGTAACTGGGAAAAATACTGACAGTTAAAAATAGCAGTGCGCCATTCCCCTTAAGTTTTGGCTTCACAATAGTCTGTCTCATTGCCCGTTCACAATCGGCATGGCGAAATTAATACATATAAGTACCTGTGATTTGAACAATCCCCTGAAGGAGTGTGCTTTATTTGGCAGTTCACAAATGTTACTTCTGAATATGAACCTAGTATAATTTGTACACCCATGTAAAGGGCAAGTGCGAGTGAAGGTGAAATGGCCATGTCACAGAAAATTCTTGAAATTAAATGGCAATTCATGAATTGCTTGATAGTACATAGCCAACATAAAGAAATATCAGATAAGATCACTCGTTCTTAGGATACACTATATGAATGGTGATGTTCACAAGTAACAAGTAGACCTAGTGCAGTACTTACCATAACTTACGTAGTGTAAATTAATGTGCAGACTTTAAAGATGTCACCTCTGAATACCTCACACCAAGTTTTTTTCGTGGCCAGCAAACAAGAATGTGAAGAGATATACAAGTTGTTATTGCGAAAATATTCATGCAATAATGGATAATTTCTATGTCATCTAATAATTTCTCAAACAAGAAATTTTTTCGTATACAATTATGCTGACAGTTATGGCTATGGTCTTTCATTTATTTCAAACAAATGCAAATAAATCGAATATTTTTTTAACCAAATGCTTTGAAAAATGTTGAGACTATGTAAAGTCATGCGATACACAATTTCGGCAAAGCTTTTTTTTTTTTTTTTTTAATAATGTACCGTTTGTTAGCAAAAAAAATTATTTGGCTTCATTTTGGCTTATTTTGACAAGAAATTTGTGATATTTCAGGGGCAAAAATCTAATAATCCGTTTGGTGTATTGCAACAGAAAAATTCATATACAACCGACGATACATATGTTTTAAAACTGTAAGAATGAATTTTTTAAATATGAGTATTAATTTGCGTTTAAAAAAAAACTGTATGTGTGTGCGTGCGTGTGTGTTTGTGCGCGCGGGTGTGTATGTGTGCGTGTGTTCGTGTGTGTGTGGCACAAATGTTTTCTTTCTTCCTTCACGTTGTTCGCACTCGGGAGCAGAGAAAGAGGAGAGAAGTACTTTGCTCAGGGTAGGGGAGGTTGAGAAATGGCTTGCTGTTATGTGAAGGATGTTTGGTTAGACCTCAAGGTTTTCTACCACGACCTTCCTAGACGCAGCAGTCATACGTGGTCAGATGAAAATCCTCGAGATATTTCCGTTCGTGCACATCAGGAGCGATTTGCAATCAACGTGTGGTGTGTATTCAGTGGTTGACCACTGAATAGGTCAGCACATTCTACTAAATCGGCTCACCGGCCATGTGTATCGGGGCTACCTAGCAAACGACTCTGTCAGTTCTCCTTGATGATGTACAACACATTATTAAAAATTACCGCACACTGTCCTCTCGCTATATGTAGTAACAATAATAACAATGACATGCTAGGCTTAACTGTAATGCAATTATTTGGAAATAACTGTTAACAATAACAATGCCTGGATGTAAATTTTCGGGTATATCCTATTGCGATGCTGATGTTTGTCAAAGAAAACTAAAGGGAATACGAAAACATAAATACGCAGAGTATGCTTTAGTCTAAAGGACACACACACACCATAAAATCGCTTTAAATGAAATTTGGTAAAAAAAAACAAAAAAAAAACAGGAGAGTCAGATTGAAATTAAATGAAGCGTTACATTTCTGCTTGTGTCTGGATAATTAGTGTCTTGTTTCGTCTCATACATGTGCTGGTGTCTAAAACAACTTCTAAAACTAATATTGTATTTCAATATAAATAAGCAACGTGTAAATAATGCATTATGGATTAGCATTTAGCAAAATATTTGTGAAGTAAATAATGTGTAGGGTTCCTTTTTATTCCGTCATTATAAAATCTTTTATGGCATTGCCTAAATCAAATCTCAGTAATTTACTATACCTGACCACGTTTCTGAGACCCTTCTCCAGCGAGTCAATTTTCATAAGCACCTAATGATTAGGTACAGATAACAAAAATGTGTAAATACGTTTGGGCTAATTGATTTCATAGTCAGGTGACCTCCCCCCCCCCCCCTTTTTTTTATCACAAAAATTCGGTGAGCCACTGGTGGGAAATGGACGAGAAGTATACAGGCTGTAGACAAAGGTTGTTTACAACTTCGCTCTTCTATAAAAGTAAGTTAAAGTATGTTCAGGACCATTGAAATCAGAAACTTTGAAAGTGTGTTTGGCGTGAATGAAATCGCCCACTGTGTTTAAAGTTCCCGGAGTAGAACACCCCACGACTACAGCCAGCAAGCTTGGTTCCTCCGCGTGTTTCAACTTGTAACCGCTCACGAAGTCGACCTTCATCTGTCGACGTGAACCGCACGTCCGTGCCTGCACTTGTGTCGACCCCGTAGCAGTGTCCTCGCACACTTACCCAGATTGTCTGTCGCACGAAGGCACGAGGGCGTCTTCCCAAACCACCGGTAATTACACCGGCTAGATTGCCTGGCGAGCCACTTCCACCGTGCCGTCTGTTTTACACCGAGCGGCAAACTTTGCGATTTCATTTGAGGACGAGTTATCCTTCAAACTCGGTGAAGTGAGAACTTTTGAAACCCCACGTATTTTTTCTTTTATAGCGTGTTTATAGCGACCATTTTTTTAACGTAACGGTCGTATCATTTTTCTACATGGAAAACAATTTTACAATTTGTCCATAGTTGGCTGAACTTGGAAGGGAAGATTATTTTTTCGGTCTTGATTAATATTTCGCAGTAAAAGTTATTGTTGTTGAGAAGACTGTGCTTAGTCAATTTTTATGGCACTATAAATTGTGAACGTATAATTATATTTGTGGTAAGCGTGGCGTAACGCTAAAGAACACTTCTATTTTAAGAATCAGTGGTATGGTTATAGATACAGAAGCTGTTTTAGCCATTTTGAGAGGGTTCAAAAACATGTTTCTAACAGGCGTTTCAAAATTTTCAAAATAGCACTTTTCTAAGTGCGTTTTCTTTCAATAGATTAATACAATACACACGCGTTTATAAATTTCTCGTAAAACAGAACACGTGTGATACGCTACATACTATCCATGCGATTAGCAAATATATATATATATATATATATATATATATATATATATATACTACGGGTGTTGGGATTTCTTAGTAGCTTACAACTTGAGAAAAAAAAAGTGTCTTACGGTTGAAGGTTGAACATTCTCAGATGACTTTGAATTGTTTTATCATAATCAATGTATTGGGATTCCTTTATTACAATTGTTCGTACAAGCTATATATTTTCACAGGTACTTAGGTTGCCATATTTATTCTTAAAAAGTGGCAGAAAATTATCAATTATTTGAAAGTAAAAAGCAACTAGGGTTTCACAAGTGCTCAGTTTAATCGGAACCAGCACTGCAAATAAAATAATAATAATAAAAATTTTAGAACTTATCGATGTTTACATTCAAAAGGGGCTATCTCGAAAACCGTCCCATATTGTCCCCATGTTCATTAGAACTTTTTTTTATCACAATTGCCCATACTTTCACCACCCAGGCTATTGCCCTTTGTTCCCGGGACATATATGTATTCTGTTCTAAGTTTATATATTTAATCGAACTACACTGCCGTCATGAAGTAACTAGACCTGCCAGGCATAAAATATTTGTACATTCAGTAGTTACATTCTTATTTTGCCTGGTGCTCAGTTATTATTAAGCTGTATACACAGATTTACTGTTGTACATGGAACTGTAGAACTGTACACCAGACATGGTCAGAGCCTAAGCTTAACACTGCCATGTTTTAGTGACCAATTTAACGCTGCTATAGCCAGCAGTTGCTGAGAAATAGAGGAGAATCGTAAAATTAATCTTTGGCGAGATGAGCAGAAGATGCACTTCACAATAAATAACAACATCTGAATTTTGACATTTTTATATATTTACTACACTGTGCCATGTAGATAAAAGAATGTATGGAAGGCATAAAATGTGAGATACATGGAATGTTCAGTATAAGAACAAACCAATTAGTATAGTATTATAGCAAGCAGAAGTTTCTAAATTTTGTAGTATGTGAAAGCTAGGCGGAGCTTTCTGAGGGGAGTATGAGGAAATATCCCTCCCTCATCTCCCTTCTTGTAACCTCCACTATTGAAAAGAGTCTTGACTACATGAGCATGGTGAAATTGTTTCCCTCGCTATGCCACATCTCCTGGCTCGAGCGAGATGGTCTGTTGTTGGATAAGGGCACAGTTGGAGGGGTTGTACAGGGAAAGTACAATGAACTCTGCCTCGCTCACCTGCCAGCTAGCTCGCTGTGTCATGGCCGCGGGGTAATTGAGAAGTGGCTGCGTGCTGCAACAATGGTCGACGCACGTCTTGCTGGAAGGTAGGTAGGGGGGGTAGTGGTGGCTGTTGACTAGCGAATAATCCCCCGCCTCCTCGGCGCACTTGACTCACAACAGGTCAACTTCTCCCGTCTTTTTACCCACTCTCTTTCTTCACCCTCCATTCCCTACATCGCCGTGCGCCCGAACCGACTTTTCTGTACTACTTTGCCTACCGCGTTACCTCGCGGGACATTTATTATTAATTGCTCCTCTGGGGCTGCCGGAAAGTCTCTCTTAGGGTACCTTGAAGGGGAAGAGGGGGAAGTAAACTGTCTGCAAGCTTGAAATAAAATACACTTCACGATGTTCCTTGCATAGATTATTTGCGATCTTCGAACAATCTTTATAATGAATTTATATTTTCTGTATCGTAAAACTGCTGAACAGAAACAAAAATCGCATTTTAATGTTTTATCCAAACACTGTTAAATGTTAACTGTTAGCTGAAATGTCGTTTCCCGAAAATAAAGTGGGTTTTCTAGCTTTCGTATAGGTGCATGCCAATGTCTTAATTTTACCGCATTCTGTTCGTAAAATAGTATAATTTCCCCTAATGGAAAAAAAAGTGCTGAGAATGTAAAAATTCAAAATAATTTTACGATATCATTGAAATTAAATGAACAGATTAAGTTTTTAGTTTGTAAAATTATAATTGCGTTGAAATTAAAAGGAAAAAGTAAAAAAAAAATTCAAAACGTTCATATTTTTGCAATCACAAAGGTATCCTGTAGAAGCTTAATGTTTGTTTAGCACTGCAAAGTATTTCATTTCTGTGGTAAGAATAAATTTTACTGACTGGATTTATTTGCTTGGACATACTCCATTGCGAAATAAATTACTGTCAAAAGAAAAAGAAAAATAACACAAGAAAACATAAATAAGCAGAGTATGCTTTAGTCATCAGGATACATACACAACATTAAATTCCAAAACCAGTTTTGGTATTACATGTTGTGTATGTATCCTGATGACTAAAGCATACTCAGCTTATTTATGTTTTCTTGTCTTATTTTTAGTTTACTTTTGACAGTAATTTATTTCGCAATGGAGTATGTCCAAGCAAATAAATCCAGTCATGCACTCCCATTGCACAGTTCTTTCAAAGATCATATAAATTTTAGTATTTGCACAGTGTACTGTCAAAATTATGACTTCGGCAAACACTAGTACATTAGTTATGGAAATAAGTTGTTCTATTTGAAAAATAAACTTTAGTTTCAAAGTCTAAAACTAAGTATGTTCTTGTACAAGTGCAAAACGATTATTTTTTGTGCTCAATGTAGTGGCAGAAGTGCGGACTAGCGGCTGTCTACTGAACTGGAAAATGCGTAGACTCATTTTTCATCTACTTATGGATAAATTTGTGATGGCATAGAGAAAAATGTTTTATTATGAGAGATAGTCCGACTATTTTTTTTTTTTTTTTTTTTTTTTTTTTGGGTCTTTCAAAAAAATGGTCGATATTGTCAATGTTGTCCGACCGCTTGGTTTGGCGGTTGCTGGTCAATGACCAATATTCCCGGGTTCGAATCCTGGCTTGGGAGGGACGTGCACAGTTTCCACCTCAGGTTGAGGACTCCGTGTTGTGTTGTCTTCTCATATACGTACTGAGGAAGACAGTGTTGAGCCACAGCAATCTCATCCTCGCTTAGTTGAGCTTCAGGTGTTCTTTGTACAAAATATAGTGTTTACAATACAATATAGTAGATAAGCCTAGTTCCTCTTGATACTGTATTCTGATGTTGGTACCGAGCCCAAGTGTGGATATGACACACCGAGCTGTGACGTAATGACAGCCATATCGTGTGACATTGACGTCAACGTAACCAAGAGCAAAATTTCAAAAACTTTGGAAATGTACAAAACTCCAGAAACATAAAAATAGAAAAAAATTCCCAAAAATGTGAATTACTTGGTGATTCAGAGTTCAAGTTAAGGTACTAACTACACTATGGTCGTGACATCACAAGATGGCGTCTCAGACCCACACCTGTGCTCGTCCCTACAGTTGGCAGTGACAACACCAGAGGAAGACAGTTCCAGGAGGGACTAAACCTGACTACTGAGTGTTACTTCTACACTTCAGATAATCATACATACATCATATCACCTGCATTTGATGGCCATTCTGTCCAACAATTTGGTTGTGATAGTTCGCTTCATCCTTGGAATTGCATGTTAAACTGCCATCAGTGTTTATGAAGATCAACAACTAGGCTACATTTGTAACCATTACGTTCTGTAGTTCCGTATTCAATGTGCGTTTCGAAACAACTTATTGAGCAAAAATAACATTGAGTTAAGACTTGCAGCTTTTTTCTTTAATATCCTTTACTTAATGTATTAATCTAAAATTTTAGAATATATAAACTATAGTATGCATTTTGTTTTTATACGTTGAAAACAGCAAATAGTATCTGACGATAATATGGTAACACGTTGATTATAATGCCGACAAGATTAAATCATAAAATTATGCTGAAATTTTAATATGACAGTAAAGTGGAAAACTACGTGCAAGGGATTTCTTAAAGAGAGACTTTAAACAGTTTTTTACGTATGTTGAGTTTTGCGGTCGAATATGTAAGTACAAAAAACACACGCGTTCAGTCCCGGCGCGCTAATCGGCGACAGTTAATGAGCTTTCACATAATTGATGCTCGAATTTGACTAATTGAACGTGGAGATTAAAATTATAGCCAATTACCAGAGAAAAAGTTACAACCAATTTTTTTAAGAAAACAATATTAAATGTTTCTCTTTTGCATTACTCAGTATAAAGAGCACCCAATCGCTTAGACTAGAATAAAATTTAACATCGTCTGCAACGAAGACTAGTTTATAAGGTTGTTGAAAGATACAATTATTTTATTCGTTTTCATCTTATTGCATGAAGTTTTACTGGGATAGCTACTTAAAATTAGTCTGGAAGACATGGCCGAGTCACAAAATAAAAGAAGTATCGAGCTCATTTAGATATTTCAAGAATGTAGAAAGTGAAGATAACAATCATGTCACTTGACTTAATTGTTACTGGTATCAGTATAGCGCGAGATGGTTTACTGAAAAATTAAATTTTAATATTCGAGGTAGAACTGATTGTTAAAATAGCTATAATTTAGTCAGACAATATCGTCTTCGGAACACTGAAAGTCAGTTTTACCCGAAATGGCTATTTCCTACTACTGGAACATCAAGTAGGCCTAATAGTAGCTGGTTTCTGACATTGTGTTAAAATAACATATTTTTAGTATGTCCGAATTCAGGTTTTAAATAAAAATAATTTAATTTGTGGTTTTAAAATGTTGTGGAATGTTAATTTATAAACGGTCTGTTACAATTGACTACTTTACTTTGTGCAAACAAACAAAAACAAACAAAAATTCCTCCAAAATTTCTAGAAAAAAATTACTCTCAGTCTTGTTGGAATTCGTGCAATCCGTGATGGCTTAAGGGGTCCGCCTACCTGGTAGTTGAACCACGTTATAGTAGGTAAAAATCTCCTTTGTAAAACTTATAAACATACACATGATGAGCTGATATTTTCATACGTTGGTTGTCGAGTACTTTTACAGCTCCGTGCGTATTAGATACATTATGTACGAGCCCGGCGATATATCAATAAACGGCATTTTCAAACAGCTATATCTCGAAATAAACTATACAGACAAGTCTGATTTTTCGCCGTTAGTATTAATTAAGTAAATGGTTTAGGTGGATCGCCCACAGCTACTTTGTCTTTTATTATTATTATTTTGTGATTGTAGCTTTTATTTTCTACTTATTTTTGTGTAGTTTCCTTACTAAGCCGACGAATATGACTTAGTGAAACTTTAACTTATCAACTTAACTCGCAGGGTCGTTAAATTTGGATTTTAAATATTTACAATTCTTAAATTAACAAGGAAGTCAATGAAATAATTTAACTGATATATGCGTCTTGTATGACCTCCTTGTTATTTTATAAATCCTATAACTGTAAAATAAATGAAAATCATTCTGAGATAAAAGTTACAGCAAAAGTTATGAATCCAAGATTACGGCATAATCAGTCACATAATTACGATATGCATTCAAATTTTGTTGATTTTACTGCTTACTCTTTAAATCTAACGCTTACAACACAAGTTTTTAATAGTTTAATTCTGTTAGTTTGTAGGTAGTAATCAACGAGCTATATAGTTAACATAGAGGGGCGGAAACGCTTCCAAAGTGAAGCCCAATTGAACGACTGTTTGGACCCCAGAAAGCATGGCGAACAGCAGTGTGGCCAACATTATGTTAAAAATCTGTCATTATGTTCGCATAAAATCCGTAACTTTATAGCTCCACTATATTCCCGCTAAACACAGGAAATATGCCAATAATTATTGCAATATATTATACTGTAATAATGTTTAAATTAGCATAATCGGTCTCGTCTCTCGACCGGATATGAGTGTCCGCCATTTTATCTAGGGTCAAAATACCACGTTCAATTGGGCTTCACCTCAGAGCCTTAGATATTGCTGTTTCCGCCTCTCTATGTTTACTATATAGCTCGTTGGTGGTAATAGAGAGGTGCTGATATCGTGTGCGGACCTTGGAGTCTTGTATGACGAGCCGGGCCCAGGGGTACCAACCAACCTGCCGAACTCTCCACTCTGATGAGACATGATACCGCAGACCAGCGACTATGTTATTCATGGCTGCCTATAGGCCAGCAGCACCGCAGATCACTTGATAGGGAAGGGTGAGGAGGGATCCTGTCATCAACAATGTATCGTGATGTGTACGCCCTGGCGGTATCTCGGGAACATATGATTGGTCCATCCTTCAGAACAGGGCGTCGGTTACCTTCGCGTTTTAGAGGCCCAGAAGCGACGGAGCTATGGGATATGAGAAGCAAAGTGGCTGACATCTGGTGGTGAACGTCTGAATGTTCGGAATGGTGATACCGACGGCAGACATTGTATACGTGCATAGCGGAGCAATTGATTGACGCTAAATACAGGAGGTCCCATAAGTCCGGCCTCATACGGCAAATAGAAATTGGTGAAATATGGATAGTTTTGATAGTGTTGTAATGTAATGAAATGTTATTGTGAATAACAACATTACTACTACATGCCGCTCCATCCCGTCGAACATGTTACATCGTGTACAAAGCAATTTTAATCATCACATACGCATGTGCAAAGTACATTGCGATCATCAATTTGAGCATTTTCTGTTTTAATGACACATAGAAGTGAACACACTGCTGTTGTCTTAAGCCAACACACTACAAAACTATTAAAACATTCCGTATTTCACCAATTTATATTTGCCCTGTGATACCGGAATTATGGGACATTCTGTCTATACTAGGTGACAAAAGTACTGTTCCCTATTGTAAAAACAATACAGTTTTATTAAAAATATGTTTTTTATGTATCTAAATAGCACTGTCGAGAGGTAACAAAACAAAAATATCGTTCCGAGTGTTGCCATTTTTACACACGGCAACTTCTACCTAATTGTAAGCTATTCATATATAAACAGTATTCACTAAACTAACTCTGTACAAACTCTTTGTCTTTTATTTTCAAATTTCCTTTTTTATCGTAGTTAAAACCCATTGTTTTCGTTATTGATGGTTTATTAATAACTCGTCCATTTACTGAAATTTAAATTGGTGAAATGATAGCGTCGTAGACGTGTCCATACAGTTGGAAGCGTTAAAATACATTTTGAGTCTTTTACAAAGTAATTTTCCATTTTATGTTTATTTTTGAAAAGTACATTGTTACTAAAAAAAATGTTACAAAAATTATCAGAAGCTACATTTGTACAATGTTTAGTTAATTTCTAATAATGTGAAAATTACAAGCTCATATTATCCTGTTTTTATATAAAATATAAGTCTACTTGCTAATATATGTTGTAACAACAGCATGAACTGGCCTTCAAGTTTTATGTAACCTGTAGCATTATGAACGGACAGTTTTGGTGCGCACAGATTTTAATCAATTTCGAAGTTTTCCATTTTCATTTTTTTCTTGTAAATTGTATGTTCGGCATAACAAAACCATTTACTGATAGTAGTAGGGAATAGCCGAAGTCAGAACACTGGCTCCTGGCTGAGGAGCAGATGAGGTGCTGCCACCATCTTGAACCAATCCACCGCCATCTTGGATCAATCCACCATCTTTTATTACATCACGGCGGCCATTTTGTCACATTTCATGTCACACTATGTCATATCATGTCACATCATGTCCTATGTTATGTTTTATATCATAAGTTATGTCTTATGTTATGCCTTATGTCATGTCTTATGCCATATGTTATGTCTTATGCCATATCTTATGTTACACCTTATGCCATATGTTATGTTATAAGTTGTCGTATGTTAAGTCATATGTCACGTCCTCCATCTTGTTTCCAGCAGTCATTTGTTTGAGGGAATTTTTTACCCTCGAAATTTCCCTTGTTGTCTTCTGGAGAGGTCATGATTGTTTCCATCATTGGGTACTAAGCGGCGCTAATATCGCTGTTTGTTTCCATCATTTACTGCTAGGTGGCAGCATCTGCCATATTGTGTGAATGCTGCCATGTTTGTTCCAACGTCTACATCGCTGTCTGCTAGAGTGCTCTAGTATCGCTATCGCTGTAATGTTGAAGTTGCTTGTGTTGTATATGATACGATAGACCGTATGAATTTATTTTTAGTGAGTTTAAAATTTTTAGTTCACCAGGTGTTGGTTTCGAACTTACAACTACCAGACATGTGCCCTAGTCCACTGAGCTACGAGTACACTGACGGCAGGGCAAGGTTAAATAGTGTATACATAAAAATAAATTTTGTGCCAGTTAAATGTTCACATTTAATTTATTTCATTTAAATTTTTAGCATACCTATGTCTTATTGATTATATTAAATAGTATTAACTATTTTTATGCTACGAAACCTCAAAGCGGGCAATTGAATCATTTTTATATAATTCAGAAAACCTCGACGAAATGCACGCATGAAACCTCAAAGCGGGCAATTGAATAATTTTTATATGATTCGAAAAACCTCGACGAAATGCATGCATGAAACCTCAAAAGCGGGCAATTGAATCCTTTTTATATGATTCAAATAAATGCACGCACGAAACCTCAAAGCGAGCAATTGAATCAATATGATTCAAATAAATGCACACACGTAAAGCTTACAGATGCGATAGCTGCAATAATTTGTTTGCACGTGTTGACAAACTAAACAAACATCAGAAAATATGCACAGAACCTGTTCCCCTTTCGAAACCATTATTACCATCACCGCAGAAAAGACATAGACTTGTAAATGGTGCTACTAAAATGACGATGAAGAAATGTGTACTACAACAATAACCTCTGACCAACATGCGAACACTGTGGACAATTCTGTGAACAATGCAACATCAAGATACAAGTGCGGACAATGCAACAAGGCTTTTGGTACGAGTTCCAATATGAGACGTCATGAGAGAAGTAAAAAGTGTGTTAAAGGAAAAGGTTACGCTTATTACACGACAACTTGTTTTAAATGCAATCTTCCATTCAAGTGCTATGAACGAAAAGATATTCAGGATAATGTTCATCGCGAACAGGAAGCTGCATGTAACAAGGCATGTAAGGAGCATGTAGAAATGTGTACTGTTCCAGTCCTGAAGCCTATACAGGCTGTAAATGAGACAAATAGCAATGGATTCATTTTGAAGGAATCGGCTTTCCGAGGCACTCTGAAGACTTATGTAGCACCTAGTGCATCAGACACTGCAAAATATATTTGCTCATTTCTAACCGATATGAAACAAAAATTAAACTGTCAACTTACAGAAAAACTGGAAAACCATGGTTCGTCAAAATATAATTTGTGGTTAGACTGTGACTACACTAAACGAGAACCCCATGAAGTTGAAATCTGCAGAAAAGCGTTTAAGACATCAAATGTGACTTTATACGACACACAGAATATCGAAAAAAGGGTTGAAGTTTCTGTACAAAAACTTTTTCACGAGAAAGAAGAAATGATTGCAAAGGGTTCGGGCTGGACGCTTCAGTTTGTCAATCATTTAGAGCTGCGAACAAATGTTTTCTGTCCAATTACCAAATAACATGTAGTGAAAATAAATGTAATTAAAATGTGTATTATACTGTAAATAAACTGTTGGTAATACACCGTGTTTTATTTATAGAGTGTAAAACCTCTATGTTTAGACCAGTAAGTGATACATACATAAGTTCAAATATTTTACGTTTCCAAATCTGATATGTCATCCTGCCTCGACAAGTAAAAAATAATGCAGTACCTTAAATCATTGCGTATATAAACAAAGTTCTAGGTTACAAATAAAGCAGGGATGAAAATGTAAATCTTCTATTCTATAATATAAAAATTAATCGCAAAATTTGTTGGTAAGCGCATAACTCAACAACGCCTGGACCAATTTGGCCAATTCTTTTTTTTTAATGTTCGTTGAAGTTCAAAGATGGTTTTTACGGCGAGAAAAATTCGAATAATTGCCGAAAAAAAAACCTTAAAAAAAGTAGAGTCAATTTGAGCTTTATTGCTATTGTTGTTTAAACAATGTAGGTATGTTCCAGTGATCGAGGCCTTAAGCATTCACTCAGGTATTGTATAAAGTTTGGGGTGTGGGAGGGGTGGGGTTACGGGTTCGTATCCCGTGCAAGACTTTGCGATGGGAAATACTATGACACCATACAAGCGTATTGTGCGCGCTCTTTACACTGTTATTGAGTACGCTAGCTGTTAAATGGCTTCATCATTATTTCACGCGGTGGAAGCCGCAGCCGGGCAGCTGTTTTATAGAGAAATAAATATGAATTAAAAAAAGAAGTTCTGGAATTAAAGTACGCTTAGCGCAGTGGACTGGACAAATCTGTTTGTATTTCATGTTTTAAAGATAAACAGTGAATATAGTATCACCATCAATTAACACGTAACTAAAAGTTAGTTACTCTTTTCTATAGTACACGCGGGCGAAGCCGCAAAGGGACAGCTAGTACATTATACAATGCTTGTCCAGTCAAGTACAACATATTGACGATAAAGTATGATATTTTTTAACATCATCTCAACAGGCTAATGTGACCAGTAAATACAGTTTATTACAACTACTCGCATAACGTTTTAAAGAGCAGTTACGTTTTACTAGTTGGATATTGTTTTTTATACTGGCAAATAGAGAATTACCATTAATTTTCTAGGGGTAAGAAAAATATAAGCTAGCGTCACATTGTTCACTTGACATCATATTGTTTTGCTCAAAGTAATTTTTCTAACGAACTTGCTTCATTCTGCTGGGTGATTTAGTACCTTATGGAATATATAGACGTCTTCTGGTTCCCAAGGAAGGCTCTCTAGATTTGAATGCAAGCTAAAAGCGAAGACTTACACCTGTGCAAACATGTCTACAACAATTACTTTTTTCGTCTGTAACAATCAAGGAGAAAATTGCGTGTCTTCGGGGACGTCAGAGTTCTGCTGTCGCCAGGGATTCAGAGGCGATGACTGTTGTAGCAATGCCGTAGCCTTGCTGATATATATATATATATATATATATATATATATATATAGCCACCACTAACCTGCAGAGCATGCAGAGTGTGCTGAGTTGATTGCGGAGCTAATTGTGGAGCATGTGAAGCTAATTGCGGTGCCTGCAGTGCTAAGTGCGGTGCCTGCAGTGCTTATTGTGGTGCCAGCGGTGCTAATTGCGGTACCAGCGGTGCTAATTGCGGTGCCTGCGGTGCAAATTGCTGTGCCTGAGGTGCTAATTGCGGTGCCAGCGGGGCTAATTGCGGTACCTGCGGTGCTATGTGCGGTGCTAAATGGAGCTAATTACAGAGATTGAGGAGGAGAAGTAACATGAGGAAGAATGAAGGTGAGTATGAGGAGGAGCATGAGATGAAGCGCGAGGAAGGGTATGAGGAGGAGCGTGAGGATAAGACTGATATACAAATTGCGGTGCTAATTACAGTGCTAGTTACAGTGTTAATTGCAATGCTAATTGCAGGGCTGAGTGCAGTATCTGTGGTGCTATGTGCAACGCTCAACATGTTATGCCTACATCATTGTTCGGTGCCTGCAGTGCATAGGGAAAACTTCCCTGTGCACAGCAGGCTGCAGGAACATCCATGTGAAAAAGTCGATTTTAGCCAAGTTTACGGACTTTAAAATAATCCATCCAATGTGTGTAGTGTCTTAAAAGTGACATTCACAAGTAGTCTGGAGTATGTTTTCTTTTCGTACATAAGCATTGTAGGCGCATGTTTACTGGTCTCTGAGAAAAAATGTGACTCCGAACACACTGCACACAGTGTGAGCGCCAGCTAGGCGGCCGCCTTCAGCAGTTACTTTATATTTTACTGGACGCGTTTATATAAGTAGCAAAGCCCATTGTGTACCTCTATCTTAGTTTCATTGGTGTCCAGTTAATAGTGGGTCGACAATTTACAAAATATATGCCTAAGATCTTCGCCGCAAGCAACAATGTATTTTTTTCTGAAACAGCAACACTATAGTGAATTAAAAAAGTGATGTTGCCAATTTGGCAACCTGACAGGCCATCTACCATATCGGATTAAAGATGGTGACCATGCATTTCTGTGGTGTATATCACGCCTCCTAATGATCCGTGTTTAATTTAGTTTTTTTTATTTTGTTGTTTTTTTTATGTATCTTCAGTTAAGATATTAACATTTTTGTCTGTAATATTTTATGTAAAATATATTTTGAAAAAATTTTATTGTATCTTACTATTAACTGTTACTTTCTCACTTTAGCAGTAGTACGATTTTAAATTTTATTACAGCAAATGAATTCTTTTTCTATTCCCATTATTGTCCTACTCGGCAGTTTTTTTCTTATTTTAACACTTTATGCTAGAAATGAGATTCAATGATGAATATTAGGATTTTCAGGTGAAATTGTTAAATACACACTTGCATAGATATAAATGTCACGACTTTGATAAAATTTTAGCATATGGTGTTGTCACTTGAGCCAAAATAATATATTGTATTTATATTGTGAAGCCATTATTGACTATGTTGTCGGTTACGTCTTAGTTTTTATAGCAGACGTGCTGTTTTGAGATAGTCGTGCCGTCATCATCTGGAATGTGTTTTGTTTTTTAATGTAAACATAATATGGATCAGTTTAATTGTGGCGACGAGTTTTTTCGGGGATATTCTGATTCCGCGCCCTTCATACCAGCGTTGTTAATCCATATCTTACATCACCCCTCATCGCCGCAGAAAACATCGCTGTTAAGGGCTTACCAAAAATCTCTTCACTTCATTTTCTAACTTTTTATCGTTGGGAATGTATACAAATTGATTTAATTTCGTCTAGTTTTCGGATTATGTTAGTTTACTATTATTTATTAATAATACTTGTGATATCTTGAACACAGAAACATGTATATACATATACATTCCGAGCAATAATTACGTTCTGACAGTGTTTACTTTTCGGCATAATATGTCACACACGAATGCTTATTCCAGTGTTTTCCCTAGCTGAAGACTTTCTCCAAAGGTTTAACAGGCGCCATCTTGAATCATGACCTTTGACGTCTTCTGACTACACTATATTATCGTCATTTCACATATATTTGTATCACAATTCTAGTGCAACTGTAAGTTTTTTTGAAACCCTAGTCAGTTTTAGACTTTGGCAAGTTATTTTCAGATTCCAAATTGCATTAGCCCTAGTCGTTTATTATTTCCTAATTGAATTGGGTTTTATATATTAAATTGTCATATATATGTATACACACACTCTCACTCACTTAGCATATTTGAAATGTTAGTTATCTGTTGATAAATGCTAAACAGTATCGCAAGCAGAAGGTTGCACCTGCAGTAGTACGGATAGTTCAAAGCATAAACCACATCGTCTCAGCTAACTTTACCTTCGCTGAAGGGCAGTGTTACCGCCGCATGTCCAAATCGACGTAGTACACGATACTTAAATTAAATACAAGCTAATTAATAGGAAACTAAATTAATCAAGCTGAATACGAATTGGCATGAATATTAAGTTTTAGTAGGAAAAGTGACTAATGTTGAGTCCAAAGTTGTGTGATGGGGATAGGTAGAATCGCAGTTGAGTGTCAAAGCAAAAGTTTTCCTGCGCCTCAGACCGAAGTTGGAACAGTTTGTCGAACAAATTACGGCACGACGGTTTGTTTGTCGGAAGTTTCGTCAGTTTGCTTGAAGTCTGTGGGAGAATTTGGAAAAGTCACGAGGGATGGAGGAGGGGCGGGGAGCAGTTTTCACCGCCGAACATTGACGCCATCCAGTAGGCGCGATCTCCCCCCAGGTGTGTCAACTAGTTCACCAACTAATTAAACTACAGAGGTAAGTATGGCTGCTATATTCATGAGCCACCCCACCTGAGATACTCTCTACCCCCCTCCCCCTCGCAGACCTGCACAATCCTTCCAGATGCCACAATCTGCCTCGGTAGACCTGCAACTTTCTTACCACCGACTTTTTATTTTACATCTTTAATATGTATACATCTACAGGTGTCATTGAACTCCTTGCGACTGCTTTCGTTTCCAAACTGCTATCACGACTCCTTGTACATCTTCGTGACTGAAATGGTTTCCCGAAATCGCTCTAGGCGAATGCTAGGATGGTTCCTTTTACAAAAACTGTGGACCTGTCACACGATCAAATATTCATTGTAATTAGTTCATTGAATGGCACAAAGATTCAAGAAATTTGATACTTTAAACATTGAAGTGAACACTGGAAATGTTACCACACAATTTCTAATAATGATCATCCACAAAATAAATAGGTAATGCAACTATTTTACAACTGTTTACAAATCCTGTAGGACAAAAATGTGTTTTGTTAGACCAATACAAAATCTTTTATTATTCATGTATTAATTATTTAAAATAAATATTGTTGTGCGACGTGGAATGTTCCGCATCCCCCTTGCTCGCAGAACCCCATCGTACGCACCATGTCACCTGTACGGAACGGGCTGATGCGGATACACTGCTTCCACATATCGGAACACACAAATGGCGTGTTTTCCACGAGATGGCGTCTAGCCGCCACCTACATCGCACCATGTGGTGATAGTGTGTGGTTTAGCCAATAAGAACTTCAATTACATGGTAGGAATATGTCCCATTAACCAAGAACGAAGTAATTCACCTTTCTGTAAACATTGCTCACTTTGGTACTTCCAGTGAAATTGTGTTAACGAGTCATGTTACCACAAGGCGTTATTTATGAAATGTTAGGGGTAACCTTTTTACACTTAAAGTTTCTTTAGTTAAATTTTGTCTTGTTTAACCTCAATCGCCATAGAATCATCCCTGTGCCAGGCGGCGAGAATAGACTCGCCCATGCAGGTAACTTTACTGTACAGTTTATTTTTGTAATTATTTTTTAATCTTTTAAATTTTAGTGAATGATAACTTCACTAGTGTGTTTTATTACTTGTTTGTTATTTAAATGTCAAATGTAACTACCATTATGTTAGTTATTGCTTAATTAAGTTTCTACAAAATTATGGAAAATATGGTCAAGATGAATATAAACTTTTCCTTAAGTTATTTTGGAACTTTAAACAGCAAAATATTTTTGTTTACAGTGTTTTGGGTTCTTTCCCAGTTTGTTATGAATGCTTTTATAAATTTCGACGGGCCCTTCCCGCACTTTGGCAGGACGGTGCAGCGAACACATGAAGGGCCTGGCAGTTGGCGGTACGCAGCATGACGAGACAGTCGACTCCGTGTCGCTCCAAGCAAATCCCTTCTTTGTCTCAACCATTTAGTGTACCAATAGTTAACTTCGACCAGGAACCATTGCACGTAAGTTTTTGCACCGCCCAGAGACACCCCTCAACCCCTGCCACGCAATACGCCCAGGTGCTTAACTTCACCTTTTAATACATTTCCAAGGCCTTCATGGCTTTGTTCTTACTGCGTCGCTGCCGGACGAGCTTTGGTCCGAGTCCGCGTACTGCACTATCCCTAGTGTTTGTGTACTTGGATGCACTATGTTATCTGTTAATAATAACCACTTTGAACCTTCCATTAGTGAATAATTGACTTGACCCTTCTCGGCCTTAAGGACGTAGGGCCTTCATAACCCACACGTTTCCCCATTGTCATAGGGATTTTGCATAAGGGGTCCAGGTGCCCAATATTCCTGCCGGGTGCTTTATTTCAATACTTCGGGCTTGGGGAACGCCAAGCTTCCCCTTACGTAAGTACAACAATGTTAAGTGGGCAAGGTATAGAGTATGATGCCAGGCTGTTGGCTACACGATCCTAATAAGAAACAGTGCTCTCTGGGTGCCTATCCTCCATAACATTTTCACATCATAACACCATCACACGAGGTACACCTCAGATATCACCAGCGATGACAGAGTCTATTTTAAAACCCCACTGTGTCCTCTGCACGGACCGTATGTATTAATTTTTAATAATATTAAATTCGCATCAAAACTCAAGATGTAATTTCAATTTTCATTTAATACTACCTATCTTAAAAATCTTTTCGACGCTCTTAAATATTTTAATTCAGAAAATTACAAATTTATATGAAGTGGGAAAAAGTATCTTTGACAAAAATCAAGACGTTAAATAAATTAAAAGACAAAATGCTCGTGATGACAGCAATACATCAAAATGCATTCAAGAAATATAATTCAATAAATGTCAAAGAAAATTTAAGGAGTATTTGACTATATGAAAGGGCCTTATAAAGACGGAAAATATTATTTTACAATCTGAACCAGTTTAGCATGAATTTACTCAAGTCTGTGTAATATAATGACAGGTATTCAATAACGTGAAAATGTTTAGACATTTTGAGATTGAGGTGTACCTGATGCTACACATTTCTCAGCGACCATTTGCATGCACGCACGACAGCGACCCCAGCAGCACAGCCAGTATCGTCAACGACCTTTCGGATTTCGGAATGCACCCTAGGAAGTCTTACAACCGTTAAGGTCAACTGAGCAGGCTACATTCTCGAACATCCGGCCAATCACCAGCAAAATACACAGAATATTAATTACGGCACTAAACCAACCGACCAAACACCACCACCAAAATGTAGAGCAGCCTAGTAAGAGCAGATGACTTTGGTTTTTCATCTGCTTTGCGACGTCACTGATCACTACGTGCACAAATGCGGAACCACTTATTATCGAACTCGCAGTGCGGGGGTGAGTGACCAAATCCAACTGCACCATGGAAATCCTCGTAATTTTCTGATAATTTAATTAGCCAAATCGTAAATACCACAACAGTCCTTAAATTCTATCATTTAAAGTGCTAAACGACTCTGAACAAAAGAGCGCAGCCCAGAGTTGGTGCACCCAGAATTCCGTGCAGTGTTCGTCCCACTGCTATCCTACGAGCCCGCCAAATTCATCAGGTTAGCAATGCTGTTCGACAGGGATACGCTACACCCGTTACCATCGCCACACTGAAAACCTCAACAGCTGCACCCAATGCACCAGGGACGCAGACAGCCAGCGCCGAGCAACAGCGCCGGAGGATTGACAGACATGACAGTGACACTAATAATGGTTATGTGCACAATGTAAACAAACTGTCGCGCCCACTAGACTACAGTCAGTTGCCTCGGTTTCCATGCCGATTCTGACCAGGCAGCCAAATACACTGGTGCAAGGACTGTCCAAACGTGCCTACAGAGGCGAGGTGAAGGAGCAACACTGAACTGTCCCAAACGGGACATGGGAGAGACGGATAACGGGGCCAGATGCCACCGCTTTACCCGAAAACAGTATAAACATCCGGACACCACAACGTGCTCTGTTTCATCAAATACACAGCAAACATCATCTGGCAATTAAATTCTTGGTTAGTGTAAACAATCTTTGTTGTTACACCCTCGTGGACTCGGCAGCTTCCCATAGCTTCTTCAGGCGAGAGTTTGTATACCCTAGAGATGTTGAGCCCTCCGGCTCGTGACCATGGGGCAGAAGGCCCCTTAAAACCTCGGCTCCCCCACACAACAAACACAACGGGTCCAAGCCCCGAAATTCCAATTCACTTAAACACTGGGCAAGTCCCCAGATCACTCCCGACCAGTGCTTATAGCAATCGGGTATCGTGTTGCTTCGGGAAAACCCAGAATTTGAGACTCACAAATAACCTTCTTAGATATATATTTCTGCTCATTTACAATACATGAATTGCACATTCACATAACAGTCCAATTAAAATGACGATTACCATATCCATTTTAAGTCTCTGTTCGTCATCCACTTTTTATACAAACGCCGCTCAATTAAGTGCACACAACTATGTTTTCTTACTTATGAGAATTTTACAACATTGCAAAATCGAGCTTTTTCACACATAAATGTACATTCACCATTTCCATTTTCAGCCTCCTGTTAAACTGGGTGGCTTTTTAAAGTGCGCGACTCCCGAAACCTCTAGCAATGGCTTTCATCCAATTTCCGTGCAGTTCAGTGATCAATACAACCCCCGAATCCAGCAGTACTTGGAGAATGGCAATCAAGGTTAATCCACTCCAAGTCCAATTGGGCAACAACTATATGTCCCCAATTTCTCCGGACTTCACAAGACGTCTTGGCGGACAGGAGGCTGGCAATCCTTCCCAAGCGATGGGAAAAATGTCCCAGCAAAATAAATGAACGACACAAAAGCCGCACACTCACTGCTTCCAAGTCCTAGAGGCTAGTTCTCATACTTATTTGCAATTTCTCCCAACTCTAGCAGCACCATTTAGCTCAAATGGGCCGCTACCCTTTTGTTCATGCAGAGAAAGGCAAAGCAAGTCTCTCCAACTCCAACACCTCCGACATCTTCGGGGTCCCAAGGCTCTAACAACAGATATTCCTGATACCTCTTCGCCCTGCCACTTCCAACACTTAATTAAGTGAGCCTCTCTAGCCTAGCCAGCACCAGGCAACACTTCCCCTCCCCCACTCTGCTGGAGCCCACACCCTCTCCCCCCTCCAGGCCTACCCCTCCATGGCCAGGGGAGGGCCAGGTCCGGAGTTAAATGGGAAGGCTCAGCTCAGACGACTGGGGCAACCCCCTTCCTAAAATATGAGCCACTGAGAAGTTAATGGAGCAAACCCCTTCTAGACTCTTATAAAAGTTCTAAATCCCACCCCTCCCCAGAAAGAAGCCCAAACTCAGGCTACCCTGTTCATCCTAAATGAACTAAACTGAACCACTGTTCAAAGTCACCGCAGTGCATCAGCCTATTCAACTAGCTGCCGAAGGTGCAAACTGTCAGGCGATAGGCCAGGCCACTATTGTTGTTCGTATCCGGGACATTGAGACCATAACTACAGCCTTGGTCACACCTGAGGTCAGGGAAGATGACATACTGGGCTTACCCTGGCTCATTGGAACAGAACACGGTGGTAGAGTCCGTGGCAAGGCGCATATACTTTGGCACCATTGAGCACAGAACAGCTTACAGTACAGACGCGAAATCAAGCAACTATGCACCCACTGTAAAGCTGGAGGACGTATCAAATGACGTGCCCCCTTCTTATAGAGATGCTGTTCAGAGAATCTTAGACGAAAGGCACGAAGTGTTTGCCGCTAATGACATCCTGAAGCACACAGCTGTCATGGAACACAGGATTGACTTGAATATGCAGAAACCTATTTACACACACCCCAGAGGTTATTTACCCCACCAGGCAAAAGTCATCAAAGAGCAAACTAAGCAGATGCTTACTGATGAAGTAACTGAGCCAGCCAACAGCCGATATAACTCAAATTATGCTTGCACCTTAGAAATACGGAACATTACATTTTTGTATTTATCTGAGATGTGTGAACTTTGCAATGGAAAACATAGCACCATCGTACATCGGCATGAAGAATGCACTATCCACCATTTGCAGCACCAAAGTGTTTCCTTCCTAGATTTGCAAAGTGGATACTGGCAAGTACCGGTGCGGCAGGACGACCGGTAGAAAACCGTCTTCACAGCTCCCAAGGGCAGTCAGTGTCAGTTATGTGCTATGCCATTCGGCCTGAAGGGAGCACCTGCCACATTCCAAACGCTGATGGTACAGGTGCTAAGTGGCCTATCAGGAGAGTGTACTGTAGTGTACCTTGATGATGTACTGATATGGTCAAACACATGGGCTGAACATCTTATCCACATGTCACTTGTCCTGGAGAGGCTGGCCATCAATGGGCTGACCTGCGCAATACCTAAGTACCACATGGGGACGGCAGACATTGAGTTTCTGAATCACGTGGTGAGCAAGAGGGGGTTCGAACCCAACGCCGAACATCTGCGACTCATAGAGGAGTGTCAGCCGCCGGCTACGCACAAACAGCTATGTAATTTTTTTGCCTGATTAACTGGCTCCGCGAGCACATTAAGGACTTCGCGACCATAACAGCCCCACTGACCACACTACTTTCACCTCAGAAACTGTTCCACTCTACCGCGGAAGCGGACAAGGCGTTCCGCGACATAAAAGTTGCGTTCGCCCAGTGTGAAACCCTGGCCCTATATGACTGTCAGTGTGCGCTGTATCTCCAGAAAGATGCCAGTCAGGAAGTAATCGGAGCAGTGCTGTACTAGTACAGCGATAAGTGAGAGCGACGTGTCACAGATTACACGAGCACCAAGTTCCTGTACATATAACGGTGGTACCACGTGAATAAGCAGGAGTATTTGGCAGTTGTCTGGGCAACCAAACAGTACCGAGCATACTTAGAGTATCGGAGGTTCATTGTACACACAGATATCTGATATATTTGTGTAGTTACAGTCTATGCACAAGTCATGTAGCAAACTTGCCAGGTGGTAGTTAGCACTGCAGGAGTAAGACTTTGAGGTAGAACATGTCGCAAGGGGAACGATAATCAGCTGGCAGACACGCTTTCATGTGCGCCATGTGCTGATGTTATATGCGACATGACAGAGTGGGAAGATATCCTGCCCCCCGGTCCCATCCGATGCGCAGCTGTACCAGCTGACTGCGGAACCACAAAACAACATCATCGATGCAGTGTAAAAGCGAGTGGTGGCAGTGCAACAAGACTGGTTGGCATGCCGCGAGAAACGCGCAGATTGTGAGAGAGTAATGGTGAGCCACTTGTGTATAGTTGACGGCCGAGTAGGACCACACTCCCCACAGCGAGAAGGGCCATGGAAGCTGTTTGTGCCCTCCTGTGAGCAGGAGAACATGCTCTGCAATGCCCACGATGGACATTTTGCAGGACACCCAGAAGCATACCAATCCACCTGCAATGTCTACCGCATCTTTTACTGGCCAGAAGTGACACGAGCTGTGCTAAGCCACATGCATTTATGCGAATCATATAACAAGTCACAAAGGACCGATTGCGAGCAACAACAGCAGCCACGTCTGCCTGAGCGCCCATTCGAGTCGGTCGCCTTGGACATCATGGGCCCTTATCCCTGGTCAACAGGCGGGAAAAGAATCAATACTAGAAGTGACTGACAAGTTTTCATGCTGGACGGAGGCATATGCGCTCCCAAGCACTCGGGTGAAGAACCTTGCACTCACAATGGACATGGAATTTTCCGCATGATGGGGTTACCACAAGGTACTTCTCAGTGACAATGGTGTGCAGTGCAGTTCACTGGTAAAAAGTGGAGGGATGCATTCGAGAGATGAGGCATCCAACACCACACGACGCCAGTGTACCACCCGTAAGCCAACCCCACGGAGCATTGGTACCAGGACCAGAAGATGCAGCTACGACTCTGTGTGGGGAAGAACCTTGAGATGTGGGTGGAACATCTGCCGGCCGCCCTGTTTACACTCCAGTGTCGGGTAAACGCCGCGACAGGCCAACCGGGGAATACTACTGCGTCAATACCGATGAGTTAGGGGCCAAAGGCCCAGCAGTGAGAGCCAACCAGAGGCGAAAGTGACATGCAGCAATGAAGGCCAACCAACAGCTTTATGCACAACAGTGGATCAAGGCCACTGGTATACTCCATTTCATATAAGTTTGGATAAATCAGACAGCAACTTATGGGCAATAATTAGTAATATTTTGTTATTTTTGTCACTACATAAGACAATATTTGCAGTACAAATGCTGAAATGGACATCTCAGGTTTATCTTAGAGCTAAAAATATCTTGCATTGTGCAACAAATCACAAAATACTAAAAAATTATTGCCCATAAGTTGCTGTCAAATTTATCCAAACTTATATGAAACAGAGTATAGGACACCCGCACAGCTCCAACCTGGCCAGTGCATATACATCAATTCACATCCACAATCAGCTGGAAAGAAAAACTTCTGTGCAGGCTTCGCCAGTAAGTAGAGCAGACCCCACAGGCTCATACGGGCCTGGGGGCACATGACCTGTCTCGTCCGACACCAGAATGTGAGAGTAACCAAAATCCATCATGGCGACCTGAGGGCTGCACCCAGTGGATACGTCGCGACATCCAGTGCCACGACGCCGCCCCGACCAGATCTGACAGGCATGGCGCCACTTAACACACCTCGTGCAGAAGACAGAACACCCACTGGTGGCATTAGGCTCCTCTTCGTGACCCGGACACTGCTGATAGTGGCAACTGACAGCAGATGTCCACAAAGAAGGCATCGATGCATGCGATGGGCAACCAGCATGCCCACCCAACTTGAGGACCACATTCGGAGTCACAGTGCGGCTCCAACCACCTGCTGATGGAGTTGCATGTGTCCCGACGTCTAGCATCGAGGCGCCCCTTGTCAACATGGCCCGACCCTACCCCCACGGTACTGCACCGGGGATGGCAGTAACGGAACCACATGATCACAACAGACCCAAGGGAGGAATATCGGCACTTCTGCCATGTTACCACGCAGAGAGAACAGTCGACAGACATCTCCCTGCCTGCTGCAGGCCTCCGGTATGTGCGACCTGGGCGCTGAACCGACAACAGAGCTGCGAGAGAACAGAGAATGGGCGCACACACAGCCCCTCCCTGCAACAGCCACCTTTGACTCCGCTCCTCAGCAACCTCTGCAGGCACCCTTGGGCGATGCTGACCCTGGGGACCACCAACAGGATTAAAGGGGCCTCCCACCCCTCCATCGATCGGCACACCCGAGGCACGGGGTGCACTTTGGGTGCCCCAACTGCATGGGTGACTTGCTGTCCTAGATGACAGATGCAGTGGCGCCACACGCTCACAGCCAAGACGCTACCAGCTCTGCACGCGACTAGGCAGTTCTCTGAGCTTCTCCTGCTGCAGGTAAGGCGACTGCGGCACCACAGTGCTCAGACGGACTCCCAAGGGGGGAATATTTAATGCAGACAGTTCTGCATCCACTCTCCTGAAGCCTGTCGTGCATACTGTGCCTACCAACCGGAACAGCCGAGGTGGGCAGTACTGAAATTGCATAAGGGAACACACCTGGCCACGTGATGCCAAGAAGTGGTGGCGCCGAGGCGCCTCCCCCGCGATTCCAGGTAGTGCCAAAATGTGCTTCGGTAATAAATAACCTCCAGAAAATGTAAGAAATGTGCCACATATGTGCTAACACCTGTAAAAAGCTGCATACATGGCGAGTGCTATGCTGCTCCTTACAGGCAAAGTGAGGTAACATGGTTTGCACTCTCATTTGTTCAATGAGTTTGACGGCTGGGGGTAACCTTGTGACGTGCTCTTGGTGAGGCCAGAGAGGTGTGGTGTCGTACTACATACCACGTGGGTCTCGAAACCCAAACACTTGTATATGCCGGCTGCTCGCTGCTTCTGTGAGGGCGCAGGTATACCGCCCGTGATGTGATGTCCTCTCTGTGTCCTCCACAACGGAGATGAGTGGTGTGTTGGTCCTGTGAATGGCTGGTTGGGGGGACTAGCTCCCGAAGGACCAAGAAGTGGCCATGGCCAATAACACTCGCAGAATAAGCGTCACTGCGATTTATTGTGATACTGGTCCATGCAAATGTTTGTACTCCCGTACGCTAAGCGGTCCCACACACAAAGTCTGTGGTCGGCTGAAGCTGCTCGGTGCGCCCTCGCATACACAATTATGGAAATGTAAGGGACTGTAAGTACTTGTGGACACCCAGTGTGTAGTTTGGTTCGCTACACCCAGTAGCTCGCCTCTCGCCATTGGCTAGTTGCCGTCAGGCGACAACTCAGGCGACAGCCGCGTGCTAGCCGGCCCGCCCCCACCGCGCTCAGAGCGCGAGGCAGTTCGTAGTTAGCAGTCCGCGAGGCATGACGTGTTGTAAGAGTGTTCAGTCATACGCCCGCACAGTAAGATGTGCTGTGATGTCAGTTGCTATTTAGCAGTCCGAGCAGTCAGACTTGTTATTAGTACTAGCCTGACAAGTGTGGTAAGACGTCCGCGTGTATAGACGTAGACGCGCAGTAATGAGAGCACGAGTACTAGAGACGCATGTAGGCTAGAGACCTAAGCATGGGCCGCCGGCGAGCATGCGTGAGTGCCCCACAGCGACGTCACACTTGCTGTATAGTGTGTGGGACATTAACATGTCAATAAATGGGTGAGACGCGCACCGTAACGTATTACGATCTTGTTAATTGTGACACCCGACATACCCACATTCAGGTCTTCTACCATCACGGGCCTAGAGACGACATAATCAGGTGTCTGCACTGTCCAGAGTAGTGCTCGAAATCCCGTGTAACGCCCTATATTAAATAAGGGGCAGTTACAGAAAAATAATTACTTGTAGAAGATTACACCCCTGGGCGAAACGAGCTGGCAGGGATGGGGGATGGCACTACTCCTCGATGTACGAAACTTATGTTAATTGATCAAATGAAAATTAAACTGACTATCGTAACTAAATGTCCAGCACAAAAGAATTGAAGGTCGAGGAGCCGCAGTGAGCGTGGCAACCCCCCTCACACCCGGAACAAGACTGAATCATGATGGCGGTCACCTGCGCTAGCTAGCGGGCGTGTGCGCCAAAAATGACCCTCGTGACCGCTTTACGCAACAGTGTACATAAACCAATACATCAAAACCTTTGAAAAATCACATGATACAATTCTGAAAACTACAATACATTAACATACGGGTTATTACTAAGAAACAAATTTGTTGACACTTAGTTAGCTTGTTAAACTGTCTTTCTTTCTGAGTCCGAGCTGGCATGAATTGGAAAAATATTCATATTTATGTACACGGCTCGCTTAGTATTAACACTGAAATCACATTAGTTTCAAATCGTTTGAAGCGCATTCCGTCGCTATTACGTCTGTTAGGTTGTCACTCTGGGCTGCGCTCTGTGTTTTGGAGTCATGTAGCGTAATAATTAGCACTTTTTATTCTCACTCGTGGCGTTGCACTTTGGTGGTTATGAACTTCGGGATGTATTTTATGTGTCCTAACATACGTGGATCTTTTGGATACACTCTATCACTCCTGATTTTGGGACATGTGCTCCAGCATCCTCGTGCTTGATACTGCCAAACGCATTGATGCTTTGTGAAACCACCAATGCCTCGAGTCACTGATATGCTACGATTTTTTATGGTAGTTTCGTTTGGTTGGATTTTGCGTATCTGAATAATTTTCTTTGTTTCGCTGCTCTGGCCACGTGGTTGAATTAACCTACTTGCTCTCTTGACTTTCCTTGTTCCGGGACTAGTCGACGCACGTTGCGTAGTTTCCACGAGTGTTGATGGTGCTGACCAATGTTGTGTTGTGCGTAACGTTGGGCACGAACGGTCGCTAGGATCGTGGGCCGTCGACACACAACACTTATTTCACTTAAACAGTTCTTAGTCAGAATATGTCGGGTTTAACCTAAAACTAAGCGGAAACACCCCTGTGTCACACCGGCAAATTTTACTCGCCCATGTGGTCAGCTCTGCAGCGTAAAATTCTTTAATTATTTTTATGTGAAATTAAGTGTGATAATTTTTGTAAGTGTTTTAAAGTATTCTCTGTTCCTTTCTACAAGCATGAGAACCAAAATACATATTACTGCAACTTAACATAACATAAATATCTGGATACCTGAAAACTTCATTTTGGAAAATAATTATATAAACATTCCCTATTACAATTTGCGATTCTTAATCATCAAGAATTCACATTTGAAAATTAATCTCTTTTTATCTTGTGTTGTTTAAAGGTTTTTGCGAATTGATGAGCGCGTGGCAGAAACTTGCTGGATGAGGCAGGTATACCGTCACGGGCTCGACGGTTGGTGGTTAGCAGCATAAGAAGGATGTTGGCTTGGTGTCGCTCCTGGCGTCAAGTCTTGTTCAACAACTCATGGCATATCAATAGTCTAATTTTTTTCTTATTTCTAAAAAATTTTCACTTTCGTTTACGCGCCCAGAGTTCGTACGTTCACACCGGCCAATCGCGACACCCAGAAGCTTAACGTCACTTAAATTTTACTTCCAGCCCACGTGGCTGTTTTTCGTCGTACAGCTTCGCCGACCAGAGGGCATAGGTCCGGGCCAGCTTAAGCCACCACCATAGTGATTGTGTTGTATGGATACATGGTGATTTATCAATAATATCCACCTCAGTAAGTACGAGTGTTTGACGCTTCATGGACTTAAGGTTACGGGATCCTGAAATCCCACCAATTTTCCTAGTATTTTGTCTTGTTTACGTGGGTGCCCAGGTGCCCGATATCTCTGGCGAGTTTCTTGTGTGTGCATCGAGGTGTGGGGAACACCTAAACAGACCCCTGCATATCTGAGACACCGAGCGGGAAAGAGTTAAATCAGCTAACGCCGTGGTCGTCAGTCACACGACCCACACTCTCCGAGCGCTCGCTCTCCCTGACGAGCTGGCACTACTGGGCATCCTGTCCTCCACATGCCACTTCCATTTAGTTGACCTTTGATATTTCTACGTCAAACCTCTCACCGCAACCCTCGCTCGCGTATATATATATATATATATATATATATATATATATATATATATATATATATATATATATATATATATATATATATATATAAAATGAACTGCTTTACCCACTCACACACTCATCAACACAAAGCCCGCACTGCACTACCTAGAGACATGAAGTTCTTAGGTTGGTTTTCCCTTATGCTGTAGGCACCTGTTAATACGGTGACGCATTGCCGTGCGCTGTTGGTGAGTGGTGTTGCCATGGGCGCCAGCTTCCCCGGAAGTTACTGGGCGGAGAGCATGAGAGGGGTCGTTCGGCCGTCAGCCGTAGGGGCACAGTAACGTAAACGTACATGTCAAGACAAGGGGTATTCACTTGGTGTGTGTGTGCATGAAATCCTAACCTTGTCAGAGCCAGGTTAGACGCTCAACACAGATCCCTCTCAAAGGCCTAGTGAGGTAAACACTGTCACAAGAATGTGGTCGAGACACAGATTCAATTTCACTAATTATTTACTTACGTAACACGATTTAAGTTGCACGTGTGCACCGCAGATTGCCCCGTACACATTGAGGTTCCTTGGCGAACACACACATGATACACTTGACCAGGTTAACTTTACCTTATTCACTACACACAATTATAAAAATGGAAAATATTATGTTACATGTTAAATTTACGTTGGGATCTAGGGCTGCACAGCTCTGAGGTGAATAGCAAACGGTTCCGGTATTAATTGAGTCTATTGCAGCTAACAATCAGTAAGACAACCTTGAAGACCTCAGAGCACGCGACACACGTGCGCCCCGACCGAGCTCAATACCGAGACTGAATTGAAAGATGGCGAGTACGTGGCAATCTCCCTCGTGCGCGCCACTCGCCAAATAAAAAGTTAAAAATAGCTTGAGATTGTTTTTGATGAAAGTACATACACAACACTGATGGAAATAATTAATAAAAATTTACTACGAAGAAACACAGAGAATAGATGAACATTTTAGACACTCGTGAATGATAAAGTTGGTAGTAAAAATATTAATGAAACAATTACACAGCACTTGCGTTTGTCGGTACTTAATTGTTTTTGACGTGCCGACAGAACACACACTAGAAAACCTTTTCACAAACTCTTTTCAAAACATAAAAACCTGACAACAAATATTAAAGTACTGTCTTATACGTCTTTTTGGCGCAAGTATGCTGAAAATAACCACGTTACTACGGGAGATCTCTTAAGTCCCTTCCCGTTGACCGTCCTCACTTCAATTCCCTGTTGGGTCCTTAAAACTGAAATGTTTGGTATGTTTATCATTACGCTGGTGTGTTACACTGACAAGTTACAGACTAAAACCTACGTGTCACTTACGTGGCTAATTTCTCCGTGAGGAGAGAGAGTTCGACTAAACGACCAATGGCCGGTGATACTACGAATGTCTTGTAATTTTTGTGATAATTAG